>CM076575.1:1514485399-1514554293 GCA_034641835.2 Pinus albicaulis | reverse complement strand
CAGTCATCAAGAAATTCTATAAGTAATATCATTTTGATATGCAAAATGAGAGTTAGAAGAGAGAGAGAGAGAGAGAGAGCAGATATAGAGAATGCAGAATATAGAAAAAAAAAGCAGAGAATATTAAGAGAAGAAGAGCAGATACAGAACATAGCTGATATCTAGAGTACATCAGCAAACATTCAGCTTAATAGCTGTCAGTTGTAGCTGACAAAGGTTGAAGCCTCCTGTAGGTTGGGGCCTACAGAAAATTGAAGGGAGTTGGTGCTTTTTTGCAAGTTGTAGCTTGCAGAATTGAGGTTGGAGCCTCCTGTAGGTTGGTTCCTGTAGAAAAACAGTGGTGAGAGGGAGTAGGAGCTTGCCTTTGCATCACAACAATACTAAGATGTGGTTTTCTCCCATTATGGGTTTCCACTTATATCTGGTGTCTCTGTGCATGATAGTTATGTATTGAATATGATATGTATCATCTGCTTAATGCCTGCAACTCTCATATTAAGTCTACTGCTATATTAAACTAATACTTGCTTCTTGCATTCTAAGATTACTTGCACATTAAATTGGATATGAAATGAAGGTGTAAATAGCTTAATGAAAAAGTTTAAAAGATCAGGAATGCATTAAACTTATTCACCCCCCCTCCTCTCAGTTTAACTAAGGGTTCAACAACTAGTATCGGAGCCAAGTTCCTTTTGTATCAGTCTAACAACTGAAAGGAGATCCTAGGCCCTCAAGATGGCTAGTCAAGAAGGAAGCTCAACCAATAAAGCACCTTTCTTCACTAGTGCTAATTATGCCTTTTGGAAAATCAGAATGAAAGCATATATAATGTCTTTAGGATTAGAAGTTTGGGATGCTGTGGAATATGGATATGTCACAAAGTCAACTGATTCAGAGAAAGAAGCTAAAAAAAGCTTTGTAGCTAATGCAAAAGCAATGAATGCAATCTTAAATGGACTATGTGAAGCTGAGTTTACAAAAATAATGCACAGTAAGATGGCCAAAGATATGTGGGACACTCTAGAGAATATCCATGAGGGAAATAAAAAGGTAAAGACTGCCAAACTACAAGTATATAGAGCTCACTTTGAAAATTTAAAAATGAATGATGATGAAGATATTGGCAGCTTCTTCTTAAAAGTTGCAGAAATTGTTAACAATATGAAAGCTCTTGGAGAAACCATTCTAGAAAGTATTATTGTGCAAAAGATTCTAAGATCACTTCCATCCAGATTTAATCCCAAGGTGTCTACAATAAAAGAAATAGTTGATTGGGAGACCTTGACCATGAACCAGCTACTTGGAAATCTAACAACATATGAAATGAGGCTCCCACAGAAGAAGCCAAGTACGAGGGAGGCATATTTTAAAACAGAAAATAAGAAAGAAGAAAAGGAAGACATGTGCTCTTGCTCTGATGAAGAAGAGGCTAAGTTTGTCAAGAAACTGGATAGAGGATCCGGTAGATACAAAGGTAAACTTCCCTTCAAATTCTTTAACTGTGGAAGAGTTGGACATTATGCTGCTAAGTGTCGTCACAAGAAAGTAAGGAATCATGCTCAAGAATCAGAGAAAAACACATCAAAGAACTGGAAGAAAGGAAAGAAATTCAACAAAAAATCCTTCTATGCTCAACAAGACAGCAGTACATTTGAAGACTCGGATGAATCCTCCGGAGAAGAGGGAACCTCTAAATTTTTACTAATGGCCATAGAAGATCTTGAAGGACTCTTACTAGAAGATTAAGAAGAAGAACGGGAAGTCGACCTTGAGGGGGAGCTAAGAAGTGCTCTGGAGGAGATTGACAGACTCAAACTAAAATGCAGAAAACAAAAAGAGATTCTCCTCAAATGTGTGAAAGAAGAAAAAAATTCAGAAGTCCTCATGGAGCTAAAGGTAAAGCTTGAAGAAGCCAAGAAGATAGAATATATGTTACTTCAGCAAATCAAGGATAAAACTCGAAAACAAGAGAAGCTGGAAGAAGAAATTGTATGTCTGAGGAAGAAATTAGAAAGTGCTCAACAGAAAGTGTATATAAACTCTTCTCAAACAACAAGCTCTGGTAATTTGGATGAAATTTTGGATGCTCAAAGATCTCCTTTGATAAAAACTGGAATAGGCTATGAAGGAGAATCAAGTAAAAGCAAAAGAAGAAAAGCAAAATATAATTTTGTGAAAGCAAGAAAGGTGATGAAGCGGCTCAAATAATTCCTACAAAGGGAAGAAACATGTAATAGAGAAAGACAAAGACCGAAGAAACCTCTAATAACAAATATTGTAACAAATACTAAGAAAACAGAAAAAGGATCATATATTCACAGTTATATCAAATTTGGAAGCCATAAAAGGAGATTCTTGCCTCCTATGAAGAATGCACCACTGTTATATACTGCCTGGCCGGGACACATTCTTTTTGCATATTGTCATGCAAGGAGGAATGATTCAAACCGAGAAAAAGATGCAAGCATGGAAGAGACAACCTTACATCAGGTATGCAGTAATTTCTATGGTTATTGTTTTTATTGTAAGGATTTTGGCCATAGAATTATTCTGAATGTAGAAAGTATGGACAAGGGCGGTGTTGATACCTCAAGGAGGTTTATGAGTCAAAGCAATTTTGTTCATGCTCACAATTCTGCAAAAACTATAGTCAAATGTTGTATATGCAATCAAGTTGGACATATATCTTCCAAGTGTTCTCTAAAAGGATATAACTCATCACCTCACAAAAGATACCAAACAAAAAGGGGCCTCCAGTGGATAAAGAACGTGAATAAATGTGACTTGGCTTTAACTACTCAAGATTTGAAGAGTCAATGGTATTTGGACAGTGGCTCCTCTAAACACATGACAGGAGACAAAAACAAGTTTTTAACTCTTGATGAAAAGAAATCGGGCAATGTCACTTTTGGAAATGACAAATCAGGAAAGATCATGGGAAAAGGATCAGTCAGCATAGACAATGGCAGAGGAAAGGCCCAAGATGTATTATATGTAGATGGGCTGAAAGAAAATTTACTGAGTGTCAGTCAGATGTGTGATAAAGGCTGTGAAGTTCTCTTTAGAGCACAAGATTGTGTAGTCAGATCAAGCACAACAGGAAAAACTCTACTCAAAAGTGTTCAAACAGAGAGTAATGTGTACATAGTGAAAGAGGAGGATGAGGCTTGCCATCTTAGCAAACTCGAGGAGTCATGGTTATGGCATAGGAGATTGGGACATCTCAGCTTTGACCATATCATTAGACTGAGCAAGAAGAAAGCTGTAAGAGATATGCCAGAAATAAAAAGGCCCTCAAACACAATATGCAAATCTTATCAGTTGGGGAAACAAATTCGCACATCCTTTAAATATAAAGAAGAGTTATCAACAAGAAGACCACTACAACTTGTGCACATAGATCTGTGTGGACCTGAAAGAACTAAAACACCAAGTGGAGAATCCTACTTCATGCTGATAATAGATGATTTCTCCATAATGACATGGGTTGCTTTTCTCAAGAATAAATTGGTAGCTCTAGACAAATTCAAAATATTTAAAGCATTAGCAGAAAATCGGACAGGATGCAAGCTGAAATGCATTAGATCAAACAGAGGAGGTGAATTCAATGATTATGAATTTGCATACCTATGTAATGAACATGGCATAAAACAACAATTTACTATTGCAGGGACACCTCAGCAGAATGGGGTAGCAGAGAGACAAAATAGATCACATTCAAAAAATTTCCCGAGGAGCCATGATGCGAAGACTAATATTGCTCAAACCTTTTGGGGAAACGATTACTACCACAATGAGTACATATCCTTGTAAAGCTCACTTAAGGCCAAACGGTGACAAGACTCCCTATGAACTATGGCATGGAAAGCCAGCTTCAATCAAACATTTCAGAATCTTTGGAAGCAAGTGTTACATAAAGAATAATGATGAAAATCTTGGAAAATTTGATGTAAGAGCAGATGAAGGGATATTTCTAGGATATGCTTCCAAAAGCAAAGGGTACAGGTGCTACAACAAGACCCTTCGGAAGATAGTTGAAAGTATTGATGTGAGATTTCATGAAGAACTTCCAAACAATACTAGAGATACAGACTGCTGCAATACATCAGAAAACAATGAAGAAGAAGATCAAAATGATGATGAAACAAGCAAAACATCAGAAGATGCTGGACTGAACTCAAAATCCCCCTCAAGATACACTTAAGAGAACCATCCATAAGATCAAATCATAAAGAGACAAGAATGTAGGAGTGCAAACAAGAAGGCAACTAACTGAACAGACAGAAGAAGTATACATAGCCATGTTGTCACAAATAGAACCAAAGAAATTTGAAAAAGCCAGTAAGGACAAGTCTTGGGTAAATGCAATGAATGAAGAATTGGACCAAATTGAGAAAAACAATACCTGGAAACTAGTTCCTAGACCTGCTGAGAAAGATGTCATAGGCTCAAAATGGGTATTCAAAAATAAAATGAGTGAGGAAGGACAGGTAATCAGGAATAAAGCCAGACTTGTCTGCAAAGGATATTCACAAATTGAAGGACTGGATTACGATGAAACATTTGCTCCTGTAGCCAGAATGGAAGCTATTAGAATGTTTCTGGCATTTGCATGCTACCAAGACTTCAAGGTATATCAAATGGATGTAAAGTCTTCTTTTCTTAATGGAGATCTAGAAGAAGAAGTATACATGGAACAACCAGAAGGCTTCTCATTGACAGACAAAGAAGACTATGAAGTGAAGAAGGCCGATATGAGTGAAGCAGGGCTCCTCTTAACAGTACTCAAAGGTTGGACAAACATTTGCAAAAACGGGGTTTTAAGAGGTGGAGTAGACAACAATCTATACATAAAAGCCCATGAAAATGAACTCGTGATTGTTGTAGTATATTTTGATGACATTATGTTTGGAAGCAACAGAGATGAACTAGAAACAGGGTTTGCTGAGGAGATGAAATCAGAGTTTGAAATGTCCATGATTGGAGAACTTAGTTTCTACTTAGGACTTCAAATTCAGCAACAGAACACAGGTACATTCATCTCACAGGAAAAATACTTAAAAGAAATCTTGAAAAAGTTCAAAATGAAGGATTTTAAACCTGTGTCAACTCCCATGACCATAGGTTGCAAACTGTGTGCTGATGATGGGTCTGCTGATATAGATCAAAAACTCTATAGATCCATGATTAGAAGTCTATTGTATCTGACTGCATCAAGACCAGACATCATGCTAGCAGTAGGACTAGTGGCTAGATATCAAGTAGCACCTAAACAAAATCATCTTCTGTTGCAAGCTGTGTGTTGATGATGGGTCTGCTGATATAGATCAAAGACTTTACAGATCCATGATTGGAAGTCTATTGTATCTGATTGCATCAAGACCAGACATCATGCTAGCAGTAGGACTAGTGGCTAGATATCAAGTAGCACCTAAACAAAACCATCTTCTGGCAGTCAAAAGAATATTCAGATATCTACAAGGAACAATACAGTATGGAATTTAGTATCCTAAAAGCAAAAACTTCACTTTATCAGCATACACAGATGCAGATTGGGCCAGATGTGTGGATGACAGGAAGAGTACAAGTGGAGGTGCATTCTATCTAGGAGAAAGTCTGGTGGCATAGCTAAGCAAGAAACAAACATCCATCTCTCTGTCTACAGCTGAAGCAGAATATATAGCAGCAGCAGCATGTTGTACACAAGTCATGTGGATAAAGAAAACTCTTCAAGACATGAAGGGGGAGAACAAAAATGAAAATATCATTCCAGGGGGAGAACAGCCAGCAAGGAAAGCATAAAACAGGTCCACAGGATTAGTATTATCAGTAGTATCAGCATTATCAATATTATCAGCATAATCTCAGTATTATCAGCATTTAGCATGGAAAAGCAACAAGGACCCTTCAATTGAAAAATGCATCATCTCTATCTGCAATCTAACACAGATTACAGGCACTACAAATGAAACACAACTATAAAACATATTCCTCAAAGTGTTCTCTCAACAAGTTTTATACATCACTCTGGAGCAGCATGGTACAAATTCAGCAGAAGAGGACCTAAACGTAACTCAGAGAAAGGAAATGCAAAAAGCAACCCTTTTCCATTGATGTCAAAGGGGGAGGAAGAAAAAACAAGAAAAGCAAGAGAAGGCAAACAGAGAAAAGTGGATTGCCATCAATGCCAAAGGGGGAGACTGTTGGAAATATTGTCATTGATGGAAAAGGAGGCAGCAAAGACAGAGACAGGCAAAGAGAGCAGCATAACAGCAAGATGTAGAGAGGGTCGAGCAGCAGAGACAGGGTCGTTTAAAGAAGAGGCAGCAAAAGGAGAATGAAGGAAGCAAGGAGCAGCATTAGACAAGAAGAAGAGAAAGAAACAAAGAGACAACAGAAGCAACAAAGAAACCAGCAATAGAGCGAGGCAGCAGAGAGGTAGCAGAGGAATCAAATGTCGAACAAGATTGAATATGCTGTGCGTTAATTGTAATATCGATCAGTCAGGGGTAAGCGGAATCATATAAGGTAACAGTGGAAGTGGTGTCTATTAATTAAACTATGTTGAGGAATTGCACAGCGAAGGCAATGGAGGCAGCAAAGACAGAGACAGGTCGAGCAGCAGAAGTAGGTAAGGCAAAGGCACAGGGAAGAACCGTTATCGAAAGACAGGAACAGTCGAATACAGAGACACAGCTGTTATTGCAAAGACACAGCCGTTATTCCGAGAATCACTACCCAGCCGGGCGTTACATATAACATAAACACAAATTCCGGGAATCGCTACCCACGCAGGAGTATATGTGCAGCGCATCATATAATCAAAGGTCCAAAGCATATTTATGAAGTTATACGGAGCGCATAATACAAAGTTTTATAAGGCGGGACCCGCAATATCGCAACTTCGCAACATTGCGCCATCGCACCATCGCAATATCGCAACTTCGCAACATTGCGCCATCGCACCATCGCAATATCGCAACTTCGCAACATTGCGCCATCGCACCATCGCAATATCGCAACTTCGCAACATTGCGCCATCGCACCATCGCAATATCGCAACTTCGCAACATTGCGCCATCGCACCATCGCAATATCGCAACTTCGCAACATTGCGCCATCGCACCATCGCAATATCGCAACTTCACAACATTGCGCCATCGCACCATCGCAATATCGCAACTTCGCAACATTGCGCCATCGCACCATCGCAATATCGCAACTTCGCAACATTGCGCCATCGCACTATCGCAATATCGCAGTTGGTTGAAACTGCACAGCAACTATCACAAATTAGAAATTTGCGATTGCGATCAATCGCATTTGAAAACGTGTCAGGTGGGCCCGAAAGGAGTTCTATATGTTTTAAAACAGGCTTTATTGTATGCGCCGAGAGTATGTTAAGGTGTATTAAAAGGGCAGATTATATGATTAAATCATCTTATAATTAAGCCAAGAGACAAAGTTGGGTTATATATATATATATTAAAAGGCGTTGTCATATATATATTTATATATATATATATAACGCTGTTGCGATAAGCCGTATGGTCTGTAGACCCACGGGCCTCAGCTTAAGGGGAGGGCGATTATTAATGTAATACAATTGTGATATATGTATGTTCCTGCCTGCGGAATGTTCCACATCAACAAGACACTTGCTACAAGTCAGCAGTCACGTATTTTTCTAAAAGGCACTGATATAAAAGCACTGTTACATATATACAACAATTACACCACAGTAGAGGACAAAATAGAATACAGAGCAGAAAAGAGTTAAAAAACAATCACAGAAAAAGACAAAACACAGTCAAAGAAAAGACAAATGCGCAACTAGCCAAGAGGGTGAATGAGTGAGCTGGAATTCACTTTGTAATTCGAATGTAAATATTTTAATTGTTTTTTATTGTTTGTGATGCATTGGCAAGTCTCCGAGAGAGAACAAATTCCCACTGTAATGTTAAATTGATACCTACAGTTATATTTTCTGAGTAAGCAGATAAAGAAATGAGGAGGCAGAAGACCAAGGGGTATGACCATTCATTTCGAATTCCTAGAGGAAAACAAACAGTCATCAAGAAATTCTATAAATATATCATTTTGATATGAAAAAGGGGTGTTAGAAGAGAGAGAGAAAGAGAGAGAGCGGATATAGAGAATGCAGAATATCTAAGAATAAAACAGAGAAGATTAAGAGAAGAAGAGCAGATACAGAACAGAGCTGGTATCTGGATTAAATCAACAAACATTTAGCTTAATAGCTGTCAGTTGTAGCTGACAAAGGTTGAAGCCTCCTGTAGGTTGGTGCCTATAGAAAATTGAAGGGATTTGGTGCTTCCTTGCAAGTTGTAGCTTGCAGAATTGAGGTTGGAGCCTCCTGTAGGTAGGTGCCTGCAGAAAAACAGTGGTGAGAGGGAGTAGGAGCTTGCCTTTGCATCACAACAATAATAAGATGTGGTTTTCTCCCGTTATGGGTTTCTACTTATATCTGGTGTCTCTGTGCATGATATTTATGTATTGAATCTGATATGTATCATCTGCTTAATACCTGCAACTCTCATATTAAGTCTACTGCTATATTAAACTAATACTTGTTTCTTGCATTCTAAGATTACTTGCACATTAAATTGGATATGAATTGAAGGTGTAATTAGCTTAATGAAAAATTTTAAAAGATCAGGAATGCATTAAACTGATTCACCCCCCCCCCCCCTCTCAGTTTAATTAAAGGTTCAACAAGATATTCCACCTCTTGTACTCCAAAGAAACATTTGGATGTTTTTGCATATAATTGTTTCTCTTGCAATAGTTTGAGCACCCTGTCAACATGTTCAACATGATCCTTCCAAGACCTGCTATAGATTAGTATATCATCAAAAAATACTAGCACAAATTTTCTAAGGAAGGGTTTGAAAATGGAATTCATCAACCCTCGAAATGTAGAAGGTGCATTGGTAAGGCCAAAAGGCATGACCAAAAATTCATAATGACCCTCATGAGTTCGAAATGTTGTTTTTGGAATATCTTCAGTCTTCATTCTAATTTGATGATATTCTGAACAAAGATCCAACTTGGTAAAATAAATTGCTCCATGTAATTCATCCAATAATTCATCAATCACAGGAATTGGAAATTTATCTTTAATGGTGAGTTTATTGAGCTCCCTATAATCCGGACACATTCGCCATGATCCATCCTTCTTGTGTACCAATACTACAGGAGCAGAGAAATAACTTTGACTAGGTTGAAATATACCCGCCTCTAACATTTCTGCAATCATACGTTCAATTTCGCTCTTTTGGAAGTAAGGATATCTATAAGGCCTGATGTTTGGAGGAGCACTTCCTGGAATCAAATGAATTGCATGATCATGATCACGAATAGGTGGGAGTCCTTTGGGAGTTTCAAACACCTTGGAATGATTGTCCAAGACTTGTTGGAGATCTGCAGAAATAGATGATTTTGATGTTGGAACTTCTAGTGAGCATAATTGTGCAATTACGCCTCGTTGTTATTTCTTTAGAAGCTTTGTAATGACATTAGAGCTTATTATCCTTCCTGGCTTCCCTTCAATACCCCGTAATTCGACTTCCTTTCCTTCTGAAAAAAATTTCAAGAAAAGTTCTTGAAAATTAAAAGCTACCGTCCCCAAAGATTGTAACCATTGTACTCCTAGTACAACATCAGCACCTCCCATAGGAATGGAAAGCTTTGGACTAGTCAATACATATTCCCCCATGGTTAGCTTGATATTATGGCATTTTCCAGAGCAATTTATAGTTCCTCCATTTGCAACCATCACTTGACATTCTGGTGCCGGGTATAGGAAACAATTTAATTCCTTGGCTACCTTACAATGAATAAAATTATGGGTGCTACCTGAATCAATCAACACTATTACCTTTTTCTTCTTGATTTGCCCTTCTATCTTGAGAGTTTGAGGAGTGGTAATTCCTGCCAGTGCATTACACGATATGGTCGGATTCATTTCTTCCTCTTCTAGGGCTGGTTCCCGGTGTATATCCTCTTCTTGTTCATTTTCTTCTTCCTCTTCACAATCTATGTAAAATAATTTCTTCTCAGCACACTTATGACCTTTAGTGTATTTGCCATCACAACTGTAGCAAAGCCCTTTTGCTCTTTTTTCTTCCAATTGTTGTGGTGTCAACCTTGTAGGTTGTGGAAATCTAGGCGTAGCAACACTTCCTTCTTTATAGAATTGAGTGGTAGGCTTCCTTGTCGCCATTATTTTACATTCAACTTTTCTTGCCAACTCGAATGCCTTCTCCAATGAATCCGGTTCCAAAACGCGAACTTCGTGTTGGATGTTATTCTTTAAAGTGCCTATGAAGAGATCGATCCTGTGTTCTTCTAGAATATCAGTTACCCTTCTATTCAATTTTTGGAAGTCCTCAATGTGCTGCCCCACTAAACCCTTTTGTTTGAGATTTATCAATTGGCTAAAGAAGGTGTTGCTCTTTGTATCCTCATAATGTGCTATCATTTTTTCCGTAAAAATTGACCAAGTGACAATTTTTTTACGGGAGCAAAGCCATCGATACCATACAAATGTATTTTGTTCTAAATGTAAAGTTGCAATGCGTACCGTTTGTGTGTTTTGCACATTATGGAGATCAAAATATTGCTCCATCTGTAGTATCCATGTTACAGGATCCTTTCCATCAAACTTCCTCATATCCATTTTTGGAATATGGTGGTTCTTCCCACCAACATTCGAGTTTATGAAATCACGATTAACATTTATTTTGTTCTCATCATGAAGTTCTTCTCCTATATTTCCGCCATTAGGAATCATTTCTGGTTTTAAGCTTGTCATCAAGCCTTCCATGTATGCTTTTAGATCATTCTTCATGTTTTCCATGTTGTCTTTCATGTCATCCATCTTAGCTTCCATGCCTTTCTTCAAACCGTCCATCTTCACTTCCATGCCTTTCTTCAAAACTTCCATTTCATTTTTGTTGCTCTTTGCGAGAGTGAAATTTGTTGCACTTGCTCTTGTAATTTTGATAGATCATGTTGCAATTCTTCATCTTCATGAGTCATAGTAGAGCCTTCTGAAGGCTTAATGGGTGTTGAATTATTTTTACGGGGCATCTTTTAGAACCTAATACTGATATCTATTCTACAATATGCCCTTGGAATCAATTCAAATTGATTCTTCAAACAAGACTTATGCAATTCGGAAAAAAAAAAATACACACCTTTTTCTTGCTTTTGAGGAGCTCGATATTGAAATTGGATTATATTTGTGATTGCAACACTTCAATATTTGATTTTCGGTACCAACGCATCCCTCTGAATTATATTTCGAATGCCACAGGTCTGACCTAATTTGGATTCTCCAAGACAAAGTTGTGTCCAATCTCCCACAATGACCTAATTATGGACTGGTTCAGTAGAGCGAAATTGTACGACTTTCCACGTGTCACTGTTTCATCCTTCATCTCTGAAATTGATAGCCAAGAAACTACAGTCCGTGTAATTGCGACCAATTTTTACGGCACTCCAATCCGATGCCTAGAGAGAGAGTTATTGAACTTTTCCCATGATCACCTCTTTGAGATGAAATTCAGAAGCTTGAAAAAGCACTACCTTCCACAGATCATATCTCCAAAAATATTGCGAACCAAGCTCTAAAAATTTTTGAGGAATTTCTTCAGGATTTCAAATTCGCACCATAATAATTTCATATTCTGAACCTTCGTAGAAAAAAATTTATAGCGCAAATTCCACGATGACCTGTTTAGGAGCCTGAAAAAAGACCTAACTTCCACAAATCATATCTCCGAAAATATTGTGAACCAAGCTCTGAAATTTTTAGAAAATCTTCCTCAGGATTTCAGAAAATTCCACGATGACCTGTTTGGAGCAGCTAAACCCTAGAATCCAAAGCTCTGATACCAAATGTTGTGTAACCAGCTCCAAAAATAGAAGAAAAGAGATATCAACGCCTTAGAAATGAGCCACTTCAAGGGGGTAACCTCCAATACATTACATAAATGAAAAATTCTTGGATGATACAATTTACAAAACCTCCTTTCTATATATAGGAGTCCATGGGGCCATAATGTAATCCTAGTGGGCCACAATGTAATCCTAGCCGACCTAACAATAATAATTTAAGGGCACAATAATAACAAAATAGGGGTTACAAGGGTACAATAATAACAATAAGGGGGTTACACTAACAACAATAAGGAACTATACTAGTCATATAGGGACCTAACACACATGAAGAAAGATCAATCACACATAACACAATTGTTTTTACCGAGAAAGCATAAAGCTAAAAATCCCACTATAATATATTATGTATATATATTGGATCATGAAAAAAAATCATACAAAAATCTAATCCAAGAGCTCTCAGTACAATATACAATCGTCTCACACTGTCATACAAAAATTGGCATAAACATGCACCAATTTACTGCCCCCTGACAACCTGCCCCCACTGCACAATCCATGCTGATCACAATCCTTGAATGAATTCAATCTTGCCTTACCTTGAATGCGCAATCCTCATTGGCATATCCAATTTATGTTTGGTTGCACTTGTGCACCCACTATAGTCACAAATGATAGTCAAACTGTCCCTTTCACCTATTCTCAACTAGGTCCCCACTCGATCTGACATGCATGCAGTTAATAGTAGTAAATCTTCAGTTACATGTGGGATCACTCCATGTGAATTAATTTTACATTTAATTCACTGATCTCTGACTAGTGTATCTTTAGTTACAACTAGCACAACTGAGTTTAACTCACTTAACTGAGTTAAACTACTCTACAACTCACATAACTACACATCCAACTCTGTTACAACTTTGAATCACTCAGTTACAACGAATTCCACTAGCATGTCCCACCAACCAACCTTTGAACTCAAAATTCCTTCAATTAATTGTTTTTCCACATCAGTTAACTGAAATCAAGTGCTTCAAGAGAATAGATTGTTATTTATTGTCTAATTATTGTTAAGAGATAACAATAATCGACATGCATTCTACTTTTAGACATGCATTCCACGAAACAACTTCACACATGCATTCGAAAAATAGATGCCCATTCATCCATATAATTTTATCAACCATCTATAAATATATTACTGCTAAAAATATACTTTGATCCAAATTATAAAAATAGACATATCACCTAAAAATAGCCTGTGGGCCCCACCTAGTGTAGGTGCTTAATTTTCACTAGGATAATCATCTTGTTGAATCTCAATAGCTTTATTTCCTCTTTCTTGTCTCAATGCTGAAATGATCCAAGAAAAATCTAAGTATCCAAGAGTATGAGAGAGAGAGAATAATGAGAGAGCTCCAAAACTAAACTAAAAAAATCCATGAACTGATCCTCATAAGCCTTTTTATTAATGAGGCCTCTATTTTGTTCATTTTCCATTATTTTCCTTCATTTTCCTCCTTACATGCAACATGTGACCTTTTGCCTTCTTTTTCTCTGAATTTCCTTTATTTTCATAAATAAATGTGCCAAAAAAACATTTTTCCTCTTTAATTCCTTAGCCATTTCCTTTTCCAATTTCCCTTTAGCCATAAACACATATCTAGTGATGCCCACTAGGATATATTTGCCCAACATTTAGCTTGGAATAAGTGTCCCTTAACTGTGGTCTTATTTTTTCCTTTATTAAATTTTATTACATGAGATTTTAACCAGGGTCTGCTATAGTTCCTTCATCATCTTGCCTGATGATCATCTTATCTCTTCAACTCCATAGGTGTCTTCCAGCATGGTCTCCTTTTTTTATCAGCAGTTGTCATTGATGTCAACCCAAGCAGCACCAAGGGCTAACCCAATATTGCATAAGAATTTTGACCTACCAAATTAATATATTCTGGGTCAATAATGATTTTGATGGTTTCTACTTGTCGAGATGTTTCCATTGATATATGGCACGCCATGTAATTCTCCACGGCTTGAGAGATATTCATGTTTGAATTTTGTACCCCAATGATCCTCTTTTCCTCCTTATGCAAGGGATTCGACCATCTGAAACAATTCATCGTGGAATTTTCGCTCTAACGTTTTTTCTACGAAGGTTCAAAAGCTGAAATTTGTATGAGATGAAGCTAAAATCCTGAGGAAGTTTCAGTAAAAATTTCAGATCAAGGTGCACAACATTTTTGGAGATATGATTTGTGGAAGTCGGAGTTTTTGCAGGCTCCTGAAATTCATCTCAAAGAAGTGACCTTGGTAAAATTGTCATAAATCTCTCTCTGAGTATCAGATTGGAATTTTGTAAAAAGTGGCAGATAGTTAACAGTATTTAGTTTTCACTCTATCAATTTTAGAGCCAAATGAAGAAACAATGACACGTGGCACGCCGTACAAGTGAGCTCTGATGAAACAATCTATAATTAGGGCATTGTGAGAAATTGGGTATAACTCTCTCTTGAAGAATCCAAATTGGGTCAGACCTGTAGCATTGGAAATATGACTCAGAAGAATACTACAGGACCAAAAATCAAATATTGAGGATCTGAAATAATAGAGATACACCAAATTCAATATCGAGCTCCTAGAAGGCAAGAAAAATCTAGATCATGTGTTGTCAAGGATTGCAAAGGACCAAAATTTCTACGGCAGAAAAGAAAAGAAAGGTGCAGCAGAGGGTAGCATGACAAGAGAAGAAACCAAGGTGCATAATAGCAACAAGAAGTTCATCATATGAAGTCTTCAAGTGGGAAACACTGCATACAATCATTGTAAAGGTATCATTGTACTTAGTCATTGTAAATACATTATTGTACAAATTGTACTAGTGTCTATCTGCCAAGGGTTGAAGAGGCAGTGTTGGGAGGTCTAGGATCATCATTAGGTGGTTGTGTCAAAGTTGTGGTTATGGTCTAGTATATCTTCTTCTTCCGCATCATTCTATATCAATGTAAAGTGGACCATTTTCCCTGGTATGGGAGTCCATTCTTCTTTTATTCTTCTATAGGGTGGTAGGGTGGTGCTAGGGTGAGTTGTAGCTCATTGGGTGTTGGGGAATCCGTTCAGTTCACTACTGAAGATTCTCAGGCGTTGGAGCGTCCATCCAGTGGGAGCTGGAGAAGAATGCTTTTCTAGATTCTAGGAAGTTGGAGCTTTATTTTCAATTGGAGTTGAATATTAAATAATTATTAGAAAAGCATTAGGTGGTTTTTGTCCCGGAGTGGGTTTCCACCTTAAAAAATGTGTGCATTTGTGTTCCTCTTGTTTGCTTCTATCATTGTACAAACACTGATAATAATTGAAGATTAACTAATGCTCTAATTGAAAATAATACTGATTCACCCCCCCCCTCCCCCCCGTCAGTATTTCCAACAATTGGTATCAGAGCTTGGTTCCTTCAATAGCAGTTTAACAACTAAAAGGAGGTCATGGAGCATACCAAGAATGGTGTACCTCTATTCAATGAAAATAATTATGCACTTTGGAAAGGAAGAATGGAGGTCTATCTCTTGGCGCGAGGTTACGAAGTATGGGACACTGTTCAAAATGGATTTACATCAACCACGGATGAACAAGGTAAGAAGAATTTGGTAAATGATGCAAAAGCAAAGAATATTATTATCAGTGGACTTATTGAATATGCATATCATAAGGTGTTGGGTTGTAAAACTGCAAAAAATGTATGGGACAAGCTTGAGAATATATATGCAGGTGACTCAAATGTCAAAGAAGCAAAGCTTCAAATATATAGAGAAAAATTTGAGCAACTTAGAATGAAAGAAGATTGCAACATTGCTGCATACTTTCAATATGTTGATGAAATAACCAATACTCTGGAAGGATTGGGAGAGCCAGTTGACGAGAAGACTATTATACGGAAGATTCTTAGAACGTTACCAGGGAGATTCAACCCAAAGGTATCGGTCTTAGAATACAGTGCAAATCCGAACAAAATCAGCAAAGAGGAATTACATAGAGTTCTCATAGCATATGAAATGAGACTGGATGAAGAACAGGGTACTTCGCATCTAGAAACTGCATTCGTTGCATCTATGAAAACCAATAAGGATAAACAACCTTCAATTGAAAATACATGCACCTACAAGTGTGAAGAAAAGGAAGATGATGAAGAAGGTCTTTCAGATGAAGAATATGCTTACTTCATGAGAAAACTAAAAATTGGTAAGGGACAATTCAAAGGTAAAATTCCATTGATATGTTTCAGCTGTAATGAGGTTGGGCATTTTGCAGCAAAATGTCCAAAAAAAAGTAATGGCAACTCAAAAAGAAAGAAAGGCTTTAAGAAATTCAACAAGCAAGGATCCAAAAGGAACTTTCTCTCTAAAGAAGATAGCTCATCATCCGATGAAGACAATGATCGTGAAGAAGAAGTTTATGAGAGAGTATTGTTTATGGCCAAGCACAATAAACCGAAGCACAATAAGCAAGAGGTATTAAACAACAAAGAAGAAGGATGGACCATAGACGAATTTTATGAGGAAGCAATCAAGCTTATAAAAGATCTCATGGCGGAGAAGGTCCGTTCCAAAAATCTTGAAGAACAAGTTCAAGGTCTCAAAATTGAAGTTGAAGAACACAAATGCGTTGAAGAGTCACTTCAAAAGAAGTTGGAAGAACGCAACCAAGAAAGGGAAGAATTAGGAGCCGAAGTAGTCTCACTGCGAGAGGAAGTGAAGAAAGGAAAAAATATCCAAAACTATGCCAACAGCTCAAGGGCATTGGAAGAACTCATCAACAATCAACGATATTACAACGAAAAAACTGGCATCAATTACAAAGAAGAAGAAGCAGGACCTTCTACAAAAAAATACAATGAACCAATGAGATATGACATGCATGTAGACTTCATTGGACAAGATTCGCAAGAACAGCCTTGGAAGACAATTCCTCGACAAAAAATTCCATCCAAGTACCAACATATTTTTTATGGCTACTGTTATTCATGTGGAAAATTTGGTCATAAAGCTGCAGAATGTCGCACGTACCCTAGGAACGAATACAATTCCAGGAGATTTGTCAAATATGAACCTCCCAGGGCTCAGCGAAATATCAATAGATTTGAATATTTAAGAAATAATATTGAATGTTACAAATGTCGAAACTTTGGACACAAAGCCAAAGACTGCAGACTTCAAAATCCTCCAGAAGAATATTCAAAGCCACATAATGAATGAACATGGAAGAAGAAGAAGAATGATAATTGTGCTCTCGCTCTCAAGGCTCAAAAGAACAAAGATGTGTGGTATGTTGATAGCGGTTGCTCAATGCATATTACTGGAGATAGAAATAAATTTGTATCTCTGAAAGAGAAGAAGGATGGAATCATGTCCTTTGGAAATGATGGATCTTCAAATGTTATAGGATCAAGTACTGTCACTCTCGGAAGTAAATATGTTCTAGTCAAGAATGTTCTATTGGTTGAAAACATGAATCACAATCTGCTCAGTGTTGGACAAATGTGTGATCAAGGACACACAATACTATTCAACTCCACGAAATGTGAAATCAAGAAAGGCGTGTATGGTGAAATTGTGGCTACAGCAAGTCGAGCTCCAAACGACATATATGTTCTGGATGAAGTAACTAAAGCATGTCTAATAACTAAAAAGGATGATACAATAATTGGTAGCAATGATGATTGAAAAAGTAAGAATTTTGCTACAAAGGGGCAAAGTGATTTCGAGATGTCTTTACTTGGTAAGTTGACATACTTCTTAGGGCTTCAAATATCTCAGCAAGAGAAAGGAATATTATATGTCAAGCCAAGTGCATCAAGGAAATTCTCAGGAAATTTAAAATAGAAGATTGTAAACCCATCCTTACTCCAATGGTAACAGGTTGCAAATTGAGCATAGACGACTCATCTAAGGATGTGGATCAAAGGTTGTATAGATCTATGATTAGTAGTCTTCTATATGTAACAGCCTCCCAATCAGATGTTATGCAAGAAGTTGGACAAGTAGCAAGATTTCAAGCAGCACCAAAAGAATCACATATTAAATATTCGCCAGCATTGGAATATCTTCATCAAAAGCTTGGGATTCTCCCAAGTTCTCATTAGATTACAGGTCTGCAGGATGGTTGTGTGTCAGGGGGAGTGGAAGTGTGTACAGGTCCGCAGGATGGTTGTGTTTCAGGGGGAGTTACCCTTTGCCATTGATGTCAAAGGGGGAGTAAATTTTGTCGGAAGAGGTGTCATGATCACAAGGGGAGTACTTGTGTTTCCATCAATGCCAAAGGGGGAGATTATTGATCAGCGGTTTTCATTGATGTCAACCCAAGCAGCACCAGGGGCTAACCCAATATTGCATGGGAATTTTGACCTACCAAATTAATATATTCTAGGTCAATAATTCTTTTGATGTTTTCTACTTGTCGAGACGTTTCCGTTGATATATGGCACGCCATGTAATTCTCCACGGTTTGAGAGATATTCATGTTTAAAGTTTGTAGTTAGTGGGATAAAACCCCATGGGGTTGGGGCATGGGTCATTGAAAATTCATAATTAATATTTTTTTAAGCTCCTAAAATCCCTCCCATGTTCACTTGTTGAAGCCCCTCTCAACTTAAGCATTTATATAAATTGTGATCTTATTTTCCTCCTTATGCAAGGGATATGGCCATATGAAACAGGTCATCGTGGAATTTTAGCTCTAACGTTTTTTATACGAAGGTTCAAAAGCTGAAATTTTTATGAGAAGAAGATGAAATCCTGAGGAATTTTCAGTAAAAATTTCAGATCAAGGTGCACAATATTTTTGGAGATATGATCTGTGGAAGTCAGGGTTTTTTCAGGCTCCTGAAATTCATCTCAAAGAAGTGACCTTGGTAAAATCGTCATAACTCTCTCTCTAAGTATCGGATTGGAATTTTGTAAAAATTGGTAGATATTTCATAGTATTTTGTTTTCACTCTATCAATTTCAGAGCCAAATGAAGAAACAGTGACACGTGGCACGCCGTACAAGTGCGCTCTGATGAAACAGTTCATAATTAGGGAATTGTGAGAAATTGGGTATAACTCTCTCTTGAAGAATCCAAATTGGGTCAGACCTGTGGCATTGGAAAGACGACTTAGAGGACTAATAAAATACTAAAAATTAGATATTGAGGATCTGAAATAACAGAGATACACCAGATTCAATATCGAGCTCCTAGAAGGCAAGAAAAAGCTAGATCATGTGTTGTCAAGGATTGCAAAGGACCAGACTTTTTACGGCAGAAAATCAAAGCAAGGTGCAGCAGATGGTAGCATGACAAGAGTAGCAACCAAGGTGCATAACAAAAGCAAGAATTTCATCATATGAAGTCTTCAAGTGGGCAGCACTGCATACAATGATTGTAAAGGTATCATTGTACTTAGTCATTGTAAATACATTATTGTACAAATTGTACTAGTGTCTATCTGCCAAGGGTTGAAGAGGCAGTGTTGGGAGGTCTAGGATCATCATTAGGTGGTTGTGTCAAAGTTGGGGTTATGGTCTATTATATCTTCTTCTTCTACATCATTCTATATCATTGTAAAGTGGACCATTTTCCCTGGTATGGGAGTCCATTCTTCTTTTATTCTTCTATAGGGTGATAGGGTGGTGCTAGGGTGAGTTGTAGCTCATTGGGTGTTGGGGCATTTTTTCAGTTGACTACTGAAGAATCTCGGTCGTTGGAGCATCCATCCAGTGGGAGCTGGAGAAGAATGCTTTTCTAGATTCTAGGAAGTTGGAGCTTTATTTTCAATTGGAGTTGAATATTAAAGAATTATTAGAAAAGCATTAGGTGGTTTTTTTCCCGGAGTGGGTTTCCACCTTAAAAACTGTGTGAATTTGTGTTCCTCTTTTTTGCTGCTATCATTGTACAAACACTGATAATAATTGAAGATTGACTAATGCTCTAATTGAAAAGAATACTGATTCACCCCCCCCCCTAGTATTTCCAACATCCTTCTCCTTTTCCTCCATCATCTTCATGCCATGATAAGATATATAGATTTCAACTGAAATCCATTCATGAAAATACAAAATTAGTCTGAAAAACCCTAATCTAACATGCTTGATGAAATCACTTGTTAGGGTTAGGATTGGGTGATTGATTGAGTGATTGACTTAAGGATTGCACAATTCCAGAGGCCAAGGTTCAATTCTAAGGCTAGAGACTGTGTAATGTGCAGTTGGAAGGCCAGGGTCAAAGGATTGCACAATTTAGTGGTTCAAGAGCTCAAGGTTGGGGATTAAGGATTGAGGTTTCCCAATACGCAGTTCTGAAGGGAAAAAAACCAAGGTATTGTGTAGTTACATAGTTTAAGAGCTCAAGGATGAGGCTTGATGCTTGAGACTGTGAAATTCATAGTTATAGAAGGTCAGGGCTAAGTGAATATGAATTTTAGGGGCTTATGATGTCAGGCTTAAGGCTTGAGTCTTGAATTTTCCCAGTGTGCAGTTATGACAGGCCAATCTAGGTGACTGCGCCATAAATGGAATCAGGTGCTCAAGGTTGAGACTTAAGGCTTGCAGTTTCCAAATATGAAATTATGGTAGGAGAAAAAGCTGGGAGATTATGCATTTGTGTAAATTAAGAGTTCAATTTAAGGGCTTGAGCACTTAGCTTGAACAATAAGTGACTAGGAAATGACCGATCACAAGATCCATAATAGGCTCCAAAATTCAAGTGTAAGAAAAAATTAGGAGGGTGTTTGTCGCAATGGAAACACTTGGTGACACATTAGTAGAACTCCAACTTCTCTTCCTTGGTTAATTGTTTCGTGCATGGTCTATTTTTTCAAGGAGTATTGATTCATCATGCAAATCACTTTGGTTTCCCCAATTACCCCGTGTAGAAACATAGTCCCCTTTATCCTCTCTCAGTTGAACACAAACATAGAATTGAACATATCACAACGTTTTGAATCGGGAGAATGGTAATGAAGTTCACGAGCTATAGATATGATGAGTATAGTTTTTCATCTCTAGTGTTTCTCTGTTGCTAGCAAGCCTAGACAGTACCCTGGCAGAGTCATTTCAGGAACACAACATTGCTCCGCTTCCAGTGTGCCTCGAGAGAACCTCGGCAGATTTTCTTGCTTCACCTCCCTACGGAGGAAGCCTTTATCCTCTTTCAGTATTTATTATTTATTTTATATAGAATTGTGCATCGACACTTATTTATTTCATGGTTCGGGAAGAGTTATCCTCACTTATTAAGAGTAGAGGAGGATATCCCTTCATATAACTATATAAATACCTCTAATTTTGGTTTTCTTGTTTATATGTTCCCCCTTGTCCTTATCTACTTGATTGGATAAGCATTGAAACATCGAAACATAAAGAACCGAATATAGTGATGAGGTTACCAAGATAGACACGGATATCATGGTTCAACACAAGGCTTGCCTTATGCAAGAATTGTATTTTCCATTATAATATCATTGAACAAAAGGTGTAACGAAGATGAAGAAGAAGGACTAAAGGTTAGCCAAATGTTGCAATGTCACAAGCCCTTTTTTATTTTTCCACGTCGTCTTTCAAGCCTGGGGGAATATTCTTCATGCAAATTCTTATTAATAAAACACGAAAGACGAGATAAGAAATAACAAGAAAAAAAATGAAAGGAAAAATCAAACGGAGGTTAGACTGGATAAAAAAAAAAAAAAAAAAGTGCGAGACAAAGCCTGAAAACACAAGACAGACTACAGAAAAAAAGTGCAGGATGATTGTGCAAGTAAACTAATATATAGCTAGAACTAATCCTAACCTAACTAGCTAGATGGTCAAGGTCACGTATAATGAAATTTCCAATGTATCCATCATAGTTGTTCCCGATTTTCAATCCCAAATATATGACCAATTAAAACTAATATAAACTATTGTGCAAAATAAAATATAAGAGCTTGAATAACTTGCACAACAAATAGAAGGTCTTTCCTATCATTAGAAATATGTGTCATAGTCACTACTTCTACCCAACTTGTGATCTTACTATTTCAACGAAAATTACAAACAAACAAAACTTCAAATCTTCTTATGAATGATCCTTCATCTGTGCCATCCTTCTTAGCAAGCATGAGAAAATATTGAAACTTGTTATTAGCGAAAGGGCTTGCTAAGTAAAATTATTCTAGGAAATCATTGGTTGGATCGTGAAATTTGAAACAATCATGATCTTGAAGACCACAAAATCCTTGAAAAGATGAATTTTCAATTATAAGCATAGGGTCGAGATGAAAATATTGTGAGGGAAAATAGATATGATCATATTCAACTAACATGTCAAGAAAGTGAGGACCTGACATAAACATCAGCGAAGGCTGAAGTGCCTTAACTGCTTGACAAGTACCTGCATAGTGAGTTGTTAAACCATGAGGATAAAACGATGTAGGACAATTGTCATCGGATGTGCGGATGGGAAAATGGTAATTTGAATGACAGTCCTCAGAGCCAGAATCATATTAGATGAACAAATTTAAGATCTAATTATTTCGAAACAAAATATCCTTGAGAAGTTGAAAGATCAGTTGGTGCACTTGGGAATTCATCATCATATATATCAACGAAGTCATCCTCATCAAAATTATTTGTTTCCCAAAACTTGAGGTTGATTGGGAGAATTGATTATATCTGATTGATGACTAAGATTATCGAATTCATCATCATCCAAGAATGAGGAAACACCATCTTCACGTGGAGGATTTTAAAAAAAGAGAAGAAAGATTGAAAGAATATTCACCTTCCTACTCCTCTACATAAAAAATGTGACTACCCAATACCTAATCACTTTTTGGATTTGAGATAGGTTGATAAATAAAATCATGGGGAAAGGGTTCATGAGAAAGAGACGATATAGGATGACAGGAATCCAAATCATATTCAAGACTAGAGTTATGAGCGTTAATACCATATTGAGGAATGGGGAAATTAGTCTTCACCATAGGCTTGATGAACCATTCTAGTATTTCCTTCATGGGATCTGAGCCATGAAAAATGGAAGGAGGACGAGAAGATGGATTAGGAATTTGATTTTCATATTTCCCAATTTTATTATCATTGCAAGGAGGTACCCTCGTTGAAATTGGAAAAGGATGAGGACAAGGAACAAAAGAAATAACAGGTTCCTCCCATGGAATTAGAGGTGTCTCATGATTTAAAAGGGTCGGGGAAGTAGAGAAATTAGGGGGTTCAGATTCACCATGCAAAGAGATATGAACCAAACTCTTAATTTTTTCTTAAATAATTCCCAATTTGTGTCTTCTCCAGGGAATTGATAACAAATATGAAGGAATCAATCAAGGAAATCCTCAATTGATTCATTAGGCTTCACTCTTAGTTGAATAATTCTTTTAAGAACATCTCGGTAATCATACCTATCAAAATATTTATGAAGTTGCTTGTCAATTTCCTCGAAAGAATGGATATAACCATCAAGTAATGTATGAAACCATCTCTTAACATGACCTTGAAATGTGAGGGCAATCAATATAGCCATAACATCCTTGCAATGTATTTCATTAGAAAGGAAAAAAAGGACAATTTGAAAAAAATGTTCACGAAGAGTTAATTCACCCTTGCCATGAAACTTAAATTGGGACAAGTTATGAATAACTTCTGCATGGATCATAAGATCAAGCTCTTTAGAAAAACATCATGGGATTATGATTTGGGAAAGAACCACTTTGGATAAGAGATTCAAAGAAAAATCAACAGGGACAACCTGTCATATGGCCCTCCTTCTAGCGCCATTTTGTTGACGGCGTTGGAAATCCGTCAGCCAAGTGGGTATCCCTGATGTGAAGTCCCAATTAGGCCTCACATCGTTTGGAAAAATTGCCCCATCTAGAGTATCAGCCTGACGATCATGTATTCTTATATGTATTCCTTAGCTTAAGATGTCAGCAAGAGAGAGAAGCGTGTTTGTGCCTTTACAAAAAGAATGTAAGTGTGCCTGGTGAATGTTTGGTTGCAGGTGTATTGAGGTTCTTCTACTACAAAGGGAGGAAAAGTGCGCCTCTAAGAGAGAGGAAATAGTACCACCCTATTATAGGTGAACATAAGTGAAAATAGAATCCCCTAACACCAAGCGAAATATTCCACATAGATGCGACGATTGTTAAAACCATTACAACACATTTTCAATAAGGTAAGGATTCAAGTATTAATTAAAAGTCCCAATACACATGAATATAAGGAACATCACTAGCTCCAATAATGGAGCATTGGAGCCACCACTTTCTCCCCAAAAGTACTAACTTTGTCTCTTTGATTCCTTATGAGATAATACAAGGTGAAAAGTCCTTTTCTTGAACAATGAGGGTGTATATATAACAAATGGGATGATCCTTCACCTCCCTTGTGAATCTTGTATTACCCTCATGACTCTTTGACTTCTCTATGACTTTTCAACTCTTACATGACTCTTCATATTTTAGACTTGACTCTTGGAATTCCATTTTATAATACATTTTCCAATATTGAATTTACATAATCCACAAAATGATGTGGCACATGATGACTCATGACATGACACTGCTAACATGGACTGCATTATGACATGGAAATGTCAAGCCACTCTTTGTTTATGCTTTCTTTGATAAAATATGTATCTAATACTTAATCTTCAAAAAATATATGATTTTCTCTTTATACCCACCCTCCAAAGGGTTGTGAATCAATATGGAGTCTTCATGCGGTCCTGATCTTTGATCTTCTGTTATATTTTAGTGTTCCTTCGTCTTCTTGCCTGATGATAACATTGTATCTTCAGCTCCATATGTGTCTTCCAACATGGTCCCCTTCTCCTTTTACTCCATCATCATCCTTTCATGATAAGATAGAGTACCTGCAACTGAAATCCATTGATGAAAATATGACATCAATCTAAAAACCCCTTATCTAACATGATTCATGAAATCACTTCTTAGGGATGATATTGAGTGATTGACTCATGGATTGCACAGTTCCAGAGGCTAAGGTCTAGTACTGAGGCTAGATACTGTGAAATGTGTAGTTCAGAATGGTCATGGTAAAAGGATTGCATAATTGAGAGGTTCAATAGCTCAACATTGGGGATTGAGGATTGAGGTTTCCCAATGCGCAGTTCTGCAGGGAAAAAATCCAAGGGATTGTGTAATTGCAAATTTCAAGAGCTCAAGGTTGAGGCTTGATGATTGATACTATGAAAATCACAGTTCTAAAAGGCCATGGCTAAGTGACTACACTTTTGAGGTGCTTAGGATGTTAGGCTTAAGGCTTGAGCCTTGAAGTTTCCTAGTGCCCAGTTCTAAAAGGCCAGGCTAGGTGAATATGAAGTTGAGGGATACGGGAGCTTAAGGTTGAGGCTTTAGGCTTGGATTTTCCCAATGTGCAGTTATGGCAAGAGAACAAGCTGGGAGATTGTGCAGTTGGGGAACTCAAGAGGTCAAGTTGAAGGATTGAGCACTAAACTTTCCCATGACGCAATTTTGGGAACATGAGGAAAATGGTTATGCAGTTGCACATTTTAGGAGCCAAAGGTTGAGGCTTGAGGACTAAGACTATGTAAATTACAGTGCAGGACTGGATGGAGAGGAAAATTGCACAGTTCTGGAGCTCAGGGGTTGGGCTTGAGAACTGATATTGTGTAGTGCGCAGTTCTAGAGGGAAACTACTATACATTTCAAGGTTCCAAGAGGCAAGGTTACTAATTTATGACTGAGACTACGCATTGCACAGTTCAAGATTACTGGATGAGGCTAAATGGTTAGGTTAGGGATTTTTCCCAATTTTGACTAAGTGTGGGATCAATGAAATGAATTATAACAAGAAAAATACTTGAGCATGATTACATACTTTGATAAATTGACAACACAACATAAGACACCCAGAACACATGAACAACATACTTTCCTCAATGTGACAACATTGCGACACTAAAGATACACTTTGTGATTATAGTGATGACCCTTGTGCGACAATGATTAAAACTTTGGAAATGAGTGTAAAACATATATACATGACTAGAATGTCTCATCAACACACAATTCACCCTTTGAAACAAGCTAAAACTCCACTTTACATGAGAGTCAACACTTCCCATGCCAAAAGATGATATTTTCTATATGAGAGAAAAAGTGCAAACGACACTTGCGATATGCAAACAATGGTGAAAACGACACATGTAAGAGTGAAGATAACATGAAAACAACACTAATTAAAGTGAAATCAAGAAAAAATGACATTCAAAAGCATGAAAATGAAGCTCACGAAAGTGAAGATGTGTAAAAGAAAAAATTTGAAAAACTCACCAAAATAGAAGTACAATTGCAGCCAAAATTGAGTGATTATCAATGAAAGCGCACATTGAATATAGACATAGGTTGATCATCACACATGGAAAGTATTGATGGAATTCATTATGTTGGTTCAAGCTTGCATAAAATAATGTGCTCATGAACTTGTTGCAGACTAGGCATGTGTGAGCAGGTGACTTCAACACTTACAGGCCAAGAAGGGAGCTCAAATACTTAACAAAGCATCATCGACCAATATCAAGATCCATATTAGGCTTTGAAATTCAATTGTAGGAAAAATTTTGGAGGGTGTTTGTCTCAATGACAATAATTTCATAGCATGCATACCTCAATGTTACTTGCATTAACCAGTTCTTTAATAATATTCTTCAAGAATTTCTTGAGAAGGTTATTTTATCCATTATGATTACTAAGAAAGGCATCAACCTCTACAATATTTAAGATTCAATTAGCCTTCAGAAGGCAAAGCATCCTTTTGAATATATTTGGAGCCAGAGGAATTAGATTTTTGTTAACTTCTTCAAGTATTATATGTCGTTTTATGTTATCAAACTTGTTAACACACTAAGAAAATAAATTATGAGAAAATAAAGACCTCGAGCATGCACCCATCGAGTACAATGCCTAAATTTTAAGCCTTGTTGCTACTCTCTTTTTTTAGTTGAGTTTTAAATACCATTGATAAGCAATGAACCACTAGAATTCATGGTTTTATCATCTAAGTGTGTTAATAATGTGTCCATAAAAAGATTCATTTCTCTATTTTCCATCTTTCTTTTGATACTTATTAGTGGTATTCAGTGGGAAAATGAATTAAAATCCAATTAATTAAGGACATTGATGGTATTAAGTATATAGTTAACTTCATTTCTGTGAATGTTTGTTCTGAAAGGTGGTTTATAAATAAAATTTGTTTCTTTAATTCAAAAAGATAGTTGGATTTCAACGAAAAATGTGCCTAATTCAATATAGGACTAAATTTAGATCGTGGGAAGTATGTATCGGTTGTGATAATTTAATACCCCTTGAAAAAAACAATGAGAGTTGAGTGGATGCAAGAATACTTGGTGAAAAAGAAACCTACAACCCACATACGTGAAAGATAACTGAGTGGTGTGAATATTTCAGGTTGTGAAGCATGTAGGAAACAAATTGGTATAAAGGAAGACTTGTAACCTATGTGATGATCGAAAATAATACATGTTTGAAAATAAATTATACTAGTTGTAGTAAGGGGTTAAGAAAACTAAAAAATAACATTGATCATTGAATGTTTATCAACAACTAGTTATTTAAATTCCTCCCCAAATAGACATTATATTTTTCATTCATATTATGCCACATAAATCAATATTAAGGAATTAAACACACCCAAAGAAAATGAGCACTTAAGAAACACACAAGGAAATGTGTAAGCGATTTTCTCAAGTCCTCTATATAATTTGATGCCAAAATCATGCCTACTACATCCACATGCACAAGACCCCACATGTCTGGTGATCACACTCTATGCCATGCCCTAAGTGAACATTTTGAGGGAAAAATCATTGGTAAATAATTGAATAAACAAATTAAACTACTAATGACTTACTTTATAGTCAATCATTTCAAACATGAACACAAAATTGTCTCAGCAAAGCTTAATATTGTACCAACTACAATCAACTAATGAGAATCACGCAACCAATAATGCATATACAATAGACACATTGTAATTTTTGTGGAGTCAATGCAAATAAATTTTAACCATTTAAATAATATGACAATATTTTATTCAATGGAAATAGTTATACCAATGTCGAGTCCAATGAGTCCATGACTACAATAATGAGTTCCACAAGGTCATGGCATACCTCCAGATACAAGGCTTCAGTGCCACAATATTCTAAAGCATTGTGATAGATTGTACACACACATTCAAATAGAGTTGGAAATTTCAACCATTAATAGTGTTAGTGATTCTTAACACATTACACAAATATAGAAGAAAAATTCGAAGCAAATGATAATTTCATGAATGATTAGTCAAATTAACACAAGTGTTTTACAAATCCTATCACAAAATTAATATTTCAAAATCCATAGTTCCAACCTGAATAACATAATCAACAAGACATTAACTAACCCTTCAGACCAAGACATTAACTAACCCTTCAGACCAATGTAATACAACACTCTGTGTAACATGAGGTGGTTATGATGCTAAATCGATTCACAACGTCCAACATTTACTGAAAACCACATCATCAACATATCTATATTGAGATTGATATCTGAAATTATTTGCATGTTCCTCTTAAAACATTAAACCCTATGAATATATATTAAAAGAAATAAAATTAGCTTGTGAATAAAGCATTAGTGTACTTTCATGCACACTTAGTGGTCTCAACTCAAAAAAATTGTCTCTATAGTGTTGCATATTTAAATATTCCCATAAATCCTAGCACCGATGTCAAGGAGACTAATGATCAGATGGTATCTTGCTTAACACATCCTTTTAACATTATTATGGTGCTTTTTCTCCAAATCCTGCAACATGTTTTGCTTGGTCAACCTGAAACTTAAATCATGCAACCATGGATAAACATGATCATTTGGATTTATAACATTACCATAAATACCTTTTTACTTATCAGCATGAGGCCAATTATCATTGACTAAAAATTAATGGTAGCAAGGAAAACTACACATAATGTAGATCATACTCTCATGGAAACATTAACTGTAAATAAAAATGCTACATGGCTAGATTATCCTACCCCATTTGTACTGCTCATGAATAAGAAATGGAAAATTTATCGGCTTCAAAAGCTTAAATATGTGTGTGTGTGTGTGTGTTTGGGTGGGTGGGTGGGAAATGGCCTTATTTTCTCGTTATCATTTATCAAAGGGTTCACATAACTATGCACATAATTTACAACATAAGACTTCAGTAGTGAGGCATTGTTGACATTATGCAAGGTCTCATTTATAACTCCCCACAAGTGAATGCATGGCTAGTGTATGCAACTAAATGTTGAACTTAAAAACTATCATAAGGCAAGAGTCAAGCACATACGATATGACCAAATTTTATAATATTTGATATGTCAAACCCTTAAAAGAGTTGTTACTGAATGGAAGTAACACACTTACAGACTTTTACATCTATAGAAGAGGAGCTTGATTGAGTTTATTGATTTAAATTTCATCGTATGCTTCTTATTTGTTTTGTACCAATTAACAAGATTAAACTTCTATACATGTATAGTACCTATATCTACTTAGGAGATTGATATCCTCCCTAAAAATGGCATTAAAGGCGGACCAACAATATTTCCTTATCAACTAGGATAACTCAGATTCTCAAGCATGCTATAATGGTACCATAACATTAAAACAATAGAAATTTCTAGGTCGAGTAGGCAGCAATATTTTGTTGTAGCGGCTACAACCACCCTCCAAATTTTTTCTATTGCTCAGATTTTGGCGCCTAACTTCCCTTCACAGGAGTATATATTGCACTACTATCAAGTACCTATGCTTTGATGGGTGTTTATCTTTCATTTTTTCTTGTGTTCATTTGCTTTTCCACTTAGAAAATTTTCTAAGTCATAGCTGACCTCTTGTCCAAGCTATGGACTTTCCTCTAGAAACTACCCAATTCATGAGGCCAGTCTTGTCCTTGATGTCTAGAATTACGCAGTCATGACTGGAATCCTAGCCTTGAGCTCAGGAACTGCGCAGTCATGACAAGAAGCCCATCATTGACCCCAGAAACTGCACAATCACTCACTAATCTCGGAAATTGTGCGATGCATGAATTTGGGAGTTTCCAGTTCCCAAGTTTTCCCAGAAAAGGAAGAAAATAAAAAAATTCAAAAAACATCCTAAAATATAGGGATCTAATTGTAGTAACCCAAAGGAAGCACACTTCTATTTTTGGAAACTTCCACCAAGTGTCACTTTTCACTTGATTTGTGGCATGCGCATCATAAACCCTAATTTCTCAAATCTATTTAATCGACACCCCTAGAGCTCATTCTCACATTCGGTCTTGGGGCTTTAGCATTCCCTAGGAGATCAACGAAACTTCGACACAGTCATTGTTGCTTTTCCAAGTGGGTTTTGCATTTATCGCTTTTTTCGGTCGCTTTTTTTCATTTGGCTTGCATGAGTGATTTTTTTCTTGTTTCTTTGCATGCATGTTTTCATTTTAACATGATTTAGCTTGTAGAAGTTTTTTTTCAATTTTTCATTTTCCTTTCACAAGTGTCGCATCGTTTTTTTCATTTTTGCACCGATTGTAGTTGTTGTGGCAACTCTCCTCACTGATCTCGTTCACTTCTCATTTTTTTAGTTTCTACACTTTATTTATTTTTTTTAATCAATACTTAGTCAGATATGCACTCATGCATTCACCATCTCTCATATCTGCTCGTTTTTCACACTTCCCTTGGGTATATCTTCCTTTACCTAGGCCAAAACTCACTTTTCCCAGCTGGGCATTGCGCAATATAGAGGCTCAAGCTTCAAGCTTGGCCTCCGGAATTGCGCAATGTGTAGTACTGGCTGGCCTCACTATGAATTGTGTAGTGACAGGCCTCAGCCAGCAAAGTTGGACACTGAGACTGTGCAATGCACAGTCTCTCCAGGCTCACTGCTCGTTTGAACTGTGCATTGTGTAGTTTAAAGCCAAAGGATTCGACAATGAATGTTGGGACTGCACAATGCATAGTTTCCCTAGCTAGTCAGACCCTCTTCCCATAAAAAATTATGTAATCCTTCCTTTCATTTCCCCGGTGTGTTGCATGAACATGTCCTGAAAGTAGTTTTTCTTCTAGCTGGCATTTTCTTGCCATCAATGTCTCTTTTGTCCCATAGATATAATAGTTGTTGAGAATCTCTCTAATAGTTACTTTAATAATGACATCTAAGAGATTTTTTTCAAAGGAAACCATTGAAATAAGTATTGGGGAAGCAGTTGAGCAAGTCCCGGTTAACTTGCTAGTTTACTCGGACACTCATGTGTTCATAGAAAAAGGATCTAAAAATACATAGCAGCAATAAAATATGTTTTCACAAAGGAATTTCAGGTAGAATTAGAGGACCAACGAGTGTATCTCAGCATCATGCAGTTAGGGATTTACAAGGTTGCATGCAGGAATCCAGCCTTCCCATGTGCAGATGTAATCATCCGGTTTGTCTCAAACATCAACATAGAAACCATGACACTAAACAACACCAATGGGAAGAATCTTGCTACATTCCTGGAAGTAGACTTCAAACAGATGTATCATATCCCTGGGCCAGTGAAGAACATGGATTCACTATTCTGTGCCACTCATAGCTACACCAACATGAGAGATATCATCAAGGGCTAGGTGAAAGAGCCAACAAATGTTAGACAGAAAACCACCCATGTGTACAAGATAAGAGCACTCAGAAATTCCTATCAGCTTTTGGTCATACTATCTTGTAGAATTATGGCCAATCAGACACAAAGACCTTTCTTGAGGGGTGGGCTATCTTGCTGAACCAGCTAGTGAATGAGGGGAATTAATTCAATTGGTCAGACCTATTGGATCATTATTTGAGAGTCCATGTGACAAAAGCTCACAATGAACCTAAAGGCGGGCAAGCACACTTCTACATGTCTACATACTTACTGGATGCTATCTGTACGCAAAACCAGTTCCTTGGCATGAACTGAACATGGAAATCAAGAGACATTATCGTACATATCTATTGCAAGCTACTCTCAGATTGGAGTCATCGTGAAGTCATGGAGCAACTTACTGGTCACTTCATCATCCCACTTTATAGGCTCACCTTTCAGGAGGACCCAAATTGCATGTCACGAACAGCTATGGAGCTGATATCAGATATTTTTTATTGGTTCACCTAAACGGGTGGCACATTGATCAGAGTATTCGGCGGGCAGAATCTGCCACATCTTTTACCAAGATATGCCACCGACAAACTGGTCATGCAAGTGGTAGCTTATCACATCTCCACAGGATTTTCAACAACACTACATAAGACGAATAAGGCACCATGTCTAGCTCTTCCCTTGCATGTCATATTATATGATATCAAGAATCTCAAGGTCACAGAGGTTGAAGGGAAATCCATTGTCAAATTCAAGTTTAGCACAAAGAGTTACAATTCGTATAATACAAGGGGATTTGAAAATAACATTGTGTAAGAGTGTACTTCAACTGGTTCAACGGGATATATAAGTGGTCAGAGGAAGAACCATGGAAGAAATGTTATAACTCCTCCCGACCTCTTGAGTCAATCAGTATGGCTGGGACTTCTCAAGTTGTTTCGCATGTGGCAACATTTCTGAAATAAACATGCAGCGGTTTAGTGTGCGACAAAGGAAAGAGAAATGTAGTAGAAAACATAGAACAAAGCTGGAAAATGAAAGAATATCCTCTCACTGAGAAAGCACCTTTGGCGATAGAAGCGAAGAGGGAATAGAGGCAACAAAGAGTAGAGAGAAGGAAGATAGAGAAGCAATCCTTAAAGGAAGCAGTGCAGAGAGAGAAGAGATCAGAATAAGAGTTGGTGGAAGAAAGTGAGCTTAGAAGAAGAGAACAAGAGGAGAGACATATTCAATAAGAATAAGAAAGGTAAGGTGCCATGACAGAAGAGGTGGTACCCATACAAGTTGAAGAACAAGTACAGGATCAGCCGGCAGCAGAATGAGTTAGCGAACAGATGTAGGAAGAGGAGGTTTCTCAAGAGCTTGAATAGTTGATTGAACTCACATACATTGAAGTGGGACAAGAACCGCTAAGTGAAGATGTGGACCTGATTCCAAACACACCTTAGGCCACCTTTTAGACTCCACAACTTCCAGTTATAGAGAAAGCACCAAGTGAGGGAGGGGAGGTTGTTCCCCTTGACGATGATCCGGTTATGGACATGTGCAATCTATCATTTGATGAGTTTCATAAGAAGATTGTATAAGCGTGAAGAAATCGCTTACCAGATTTTCATGCATCACCTGTGTTCATGAGAGAAAGGGTGATCATGGAAGACACCAATAGGAATCCAAATTCCATTGTCGATGCCAGCTTGGCCTTCGGAGGAGCATCAAGATCCAACACCCATTGCTTGGTTTTTGAGAACAAGCAGCTAACATAGAACATACATGCACTTCGGCAAGAGAGTGAACAACTTCGTGCAACAACGTAGAATGCACCATATCCACAGGTCTACTACGAGGAAATAAGAGCAACGATACTTGTTGAAGTATCCACACTTGGAGACATTATGCGAGATCCTTATGAGGAGTTTGTAACCATTCATAAGGAAGTTTTCCACATAGATGAATTTCTATGGGCGAGCATAGAGTTTTTCAGGATCCTTAGGAACATACATACTTCCATCACCGTTGTACATGAGTGTACAAGGCGATACAAGGTTGCACCGCTTACATTTGTAAATAAGATGAAGCCGTAGGCAAAGTTAGAGAAAGCCAGAGTTCGAATGCTAATCTACAACAACAAGCAACTCGCCTCATTCATCAGAAACATTCGAACCGCATATGGATGGATATACAGAAGCTTGGATTTCATGGTGAAAACCCACTGGATCCCATCAATTGGTACACTCACCCAGGCTAAATGCAAAAAATAAGTCCAACAGGAGATTGATCAGTACTTGAAGCAGCTAGAGCATATGGCCACCCAGGAGGACATGGAGATCAACAGAAAGACTTTATGTACCTTCATTGGTGGCCCGGTTCATATCAAAATGATGTTTCACCTGATTGAGGAAGAAGTGAAGACTAGTTCAAAGAGATTGTACCCAGATGCATTGGAGGCAAGAGTCCACTTCCAACCTAACACTATCTCGCAGTTGGGGGAGACAATCTCATAGTACCAAGATTGGTATGTGTATGTGACTGAGAAACACCAAGTCCAAGATGCTCGACTTGAGTTAATGGGCTCAACACCAGCATCATATTATTTTTTCTTGTTAAGCTATCAAGTTGTCTCTACCCTATTTTTTATTATGTGGGTACGAGTGGAAATTGTAATATTATTTGTAATTATTATATGAGTGAAATTCTATGTGTTTGTGATGGAATGTGAGGAGTCATGAGGGGAGTCCAAGAGTCACCATGGGGGCATGCTAAGATTCAACCCCCTTTGGTTATAAATACCTCCTCATAACTCTTGTAAAGGGATTTGGGAGCCAAGATTTTGGCTAGGCTTAGGCTTAGAAAAGGCTTGGGAGTTTTGTATCAGCCTTGGCTTCTCCGTAGCGTAGAGGGAGTATGCTTATTTGGGAGGAGAAGGTGTTTTTCACTTCACGTTCCACTATTGGGGAAGTGGTTCTTCATGTTATATGTATGAATATAACTTTCACTTACAATATAATCAAAGTTGACATGTCTTAATGCATATATTGTAAATGTTGTTGAACTAATTTGTTTATTTTTGTGATGTATGTTGTTTAACTTAAGCATATGCTTATGAACAATTTTGTTTTCGTTTGTATGAATCTTTTTGAATGCATGCTCTTGTTGAATGCATGCTCATGTTTTAATCCATCACCTTTAGCTTGTGGATTATTCTGCTTGTTAATTTGTGTGATGCATTTTTAGCTTTTGTGTTCCTTTCAAGCTGCATATTATTACATCCCTCCAAGGGGCACACTTTCTTCCCATTTTCTGTTATAACTACTCATACATCATATTGAATTTCTACAGGGTCACACACTTGCTTTGACCAAACACATCATACACCACTCTATGCATTTTGAAATCCAATTCATATCATTAAACACCCCACTGTCGGAATTCCTACTCCAAACGATGTGAGGTCTTGTTGGGACTTCATATCAGGGAGATCCCATGAATGTTGGTGGGTCCAACACCATTAATATTTAAAGTGCTAGAAGGAGGTCCAGATGACAAGCTAAGCCCTTGAATTCTATTTTGAATTTTTGCACTCATTTTTATGACTTCTTCCCAAACCATACACCTGGCATGTTTATCTAGAAAAATTAATTTTAAAGTGTTGATGAATATCATAGATGACTTTTCACATCTTAAGTTTAATGAAGAGGTTGAAACAGCCATCATTGAGCATACATATTGTTTTCTTCAATTTTTCATAGAGTGCAACATCCCACTTGATGATGTTGGCTATAGGTTATTCTTTCTCACATTAGAAGGGCGCGTAATGAAATTGTGTTACACATTGACCGATGCCTCTATCCACTCTTTTGAACATCTTTTCACATAATTGTTTCGTACTTATTATGACTTTGATTACAAATTTTGGTGCCATAAAATTTCATAATTGCGAAAATCACCTGATGAGTCACTACATCATTTTCTTAATCTTTTTTTGCATCTTTGTTTTGAATTTCCAGAAGATGAATTTGATTGATATTGCTTGACCAGGATATTTCAATATCTTGTTCATATTTCACTTACTCTGCATGATTTTCGATCACATAAATCACACCTAGTGAACTTCGGTCGTACAACCTATAAATATGCGAAGGACAAGGGTGTTGTTTCAAGCAACACTCCCTCCGCTTTTCATCTATAAACTTTACTTCAGCATGATGTGGTGGGAAAGATTCAGAAAACATTTGTTCAAGAACCACCATCTCCTCCCAACCCACATACTCAGGTTCCCTGCACAGTTTTGGACTGCAAACCTTATGAGTGTATTGAAGTGTTTTCTCCTCATACTCCACCCTTTGGTCCCTCTGATCCTCCGAATTACGAGTTTTTGTGTTCGTGTAATTCAAATATTTCCCTTGATGTTAATAAGGATCAGGTGGCTGGTGGAGTTTTTGTTGAGCATCCAAATTGCAATGTCATTTACGATGAGTATGTGTCGGAACCCATTATTGAACAAGAATCTGCGATGAAGGATGACTATCTACCTTCCATAGCCCTTACATATTATCCTGACACTATCCATGATTTTTTCATTCTGGTTGAATCATGTGAAATTTAAGTTCCTTATATTGTTAATACTTGCAGTCATTCGTTGAATTCGTGGAATTCCTGTTTTTCATTTAAATGTGGAGAGGATGAATCTTCTATCATTGATCTTCTACACATATCGTCATACCCTTCTGGAAACATAGAGGGTGAAATTTATCATTTTCCATCTCCCCTCTATATCATTCATAAGATCATGAGGATAAATCTATTTACAATCCTAAACTTTCTGACCTTGGTTATCGTGACGTTTTCATTAATTCAAATAATCACAATTTTTATTTTCTTGTTATTCATTTTTCCAACCCACCGATCTTTGACAATTTATCATCTGATGAGTTGGATCTTCCTCAAGTTGTCGAGGCACTTTAGCCTGAGTTGATGGTTATGTTAGGTTCTTCTAGCCTTGAGGTTAGTTCCACCTCTGATCAGAAGAGTTTTGAATATTTTGAGGAACCTCATCACTCCATTTCACATATTGAAAATCCTTCTGATTTACAATTTTCACATCCTCCATCTGTTTTTTACGATCCTGTCGCTCAATCATTGGAGGAGTCATACTTGGTGAGTACCACGGAAAAATGAAACTTTCTTTCTTTCTTTAGGTTTTCTTGCTTTCATGGTTTGAAATTTTGTGTTTGCAAGTCTTTGACTCGTGATGTGTCGTGACACCATGATACTTTCGTAGAATGTCTTCCCTGTTCTTTTCGCCATTTATTTTCTGCATGCGCATTCAAATTTCGAACGTTTTTGTATGCCATGTATTATATTTCTTTTGTCTTGTTATGCATGTATATATTTCTTAACATGTATTTCCTTGCCTATGCAGGTCTACCAATGCGTCGGTGGTTGCATTGGAAATATCACTTTACGTGAGTTGGCCAACATTCTGCTTAGGTTATGAGTAGTAGTGTTTTCTTTTCATTGTTGTTTGCTTTGATTTTATTTCATTCATTTGTTTTCAGTTTTGCTCCTTTCCTTTCTTTGTTTGTTTGTTTTCAGTCTTAGATTAGTTTCCACATGAGACCGTGTTTGGCTTATGAATTAAGCATGGTAAAAACCCAAGACAAAATTTGTTCTTCTACCAACACTTGGTTTTTTGGCTATTCCTTGATCTCTTTGTGTGAATCTTGTTGTTTTCCTTTGGTTGATGATACTCAGATGGAAAATACGTTCCTTATTAGAGAGGGTCACATTAGGGGAATTTTGAGGTCTAAATGGGCCTCCTAAGGAAATTATAAAATAATAGTAGAAATAATAAAATAAGATGAGATGACATCATCAAATTATAGAGGGAAAAAAGAAAAGACTACTTTTTCAACTCGTATTTTCAACTTATGTCCCTATGGGTTTACTCAAATTTTGAGTCGGAACACTCGTTGGATGAAAAATTTGATTCCTCATCCAAGGAGTGTCCATGTTGTATACTTTCGATGGACTGTACTACACGAAAAATTAGAAATACATGAAAAACATGATTGTAATCACGTATTTCATGTATTTCTCATTTTTCATGTAGTTGGGTCCATCAAAAGTATGCAACATGGGTACTCCTTGGATGAGGAATTAAAATTTTCATCCAACGAGTACTCCTGCTTGAAATTTGAGTAAAACCTTAGGGATATAAGTTGAAAATACAAGTTAAAAATGTAGTTTTATTATTTTATTATTTTTTAATCATTTTACTTTTTGTTTGGATTCAACAAGATGATGAGCTGACTGAAAAGTAAGCACCTTCACTAAGTGGGGCCCGCAGGCTATTTTTAGGTGTTTGTCTATTTTTAGACATGGTGAGCATATTCTATAAGTTGTCGGATGCTATTTGTAGATGGTTGATAAAATGTGAAAAATAGATGAAATTATATTTTTAGAATATTGGGAAAAGTCTATTTATAGATCGTCAATCTAAAAATAGATGCATGTCGATTATTATTAGCCCTTAATAATAATCCAACAATAAATATCAACTTATTCTCTTGGAGTACTTTATTTCAGTCAATAGATTTGGAAAATCAGTGGGCTAAAGGAATTACACAATTCCTAGGGTTATTGGTGACTCATGCATGGAGGACTCAGTTAGAACTGAAGTGGAAAAGTTGTGACAGAGTTGGAAGAGTAGTTATGGGAGTTGTTATTTAGTTCAACTCAGTTAAGTGAGTTAAACTCAGTTGAGCTAGTTGTATCTAGTCTAACTGAAAGATACATTAGTGAGAGTTTAGTGAATTAATTAGTTAATTAATTCATAACTAATAGCTCACTAACAACTGAACAAATATAGCAGTTAACTACTTGCATGTTAGTTCCAGTGGAGACCCAGTGGAGAGATAGGTGAAAGGGTGAGATGGACTATCTGTTGTGACTATAGTGATGCATTCAATGCATCTGACACATATTGGAGATGCCAATGAGGATTGAGTAGTAAAGTCAAGGCCAATTTGAATTCATTCAGAGGTATTCTGGAGATGGCACAGTTGGAGGCAAAGGTCGAGGCAAGAAATTGGTGCATAGATATGCAAATTTTTGCATGACAAGCAGTAATGATTTTTATTGTACCGAGAGCTTGATGTACTAATATTTGTATGATATTATTACATGATTCCATTGATATACATAATATATGATAGTTGGGGTTTTTAGCTTCAATCTTTCCCATTAAACGACTATGTTTATGTGCGATTGATTTTCTTCATGAGTTTTGCAATTGGCGATTTAATTTCCTCAATGAATTAAGTGGAAGGATTATATATTTAACATAAGATTAATTTGTAGCCCCAAGGGTTAGCTCAAGCGGTAGTGAGCCAATACGTGGTCCTCTCCGTTGAGGGAGGTCACGGGTTCGATTCTTGAGTCCTTTGGGGTTAGGCCCCAAAAGTCGGCCGAACAGTTTACCGTGCGTACCATCCAGAAATTCTGGGGAAGTACGCCCAGGTTTCCCGTGAGCTTTCCACTCGTGAAAAACATAAGATTAATTTGTTAGATCAGGAGGATCTGGTAATACATCAGTATTAATAAATTTCTACATTGTATCAAAGCAGTGTTAATCACTGGAGATTGCAATAGTGAAGAGGTGCTGAGTTTTGTGATGGTGGACAATTCAAATTTGTTGTAGAAATTTCTTGGTGTGACAATTGAGTATTCATTGAAATTTACTTCAATGGGTTGCAATTGGAGCATGCCCTTGAGGGTAGTTTGAATTACATATCCTGGAAGGACAGGATGGAGGTGGTGCTTGAAGATAATGGACTGAAGGAGTTCATCGATAGCGATGCTTCTAAGCCTACTTCTAGCAATGCTGCAGTACTTGATGCATGGAAAAAGAAGGTAGAAAAGACAAGAAGAATTTTTTTGGAAGGTGTGAAATACCATATTGTGTCAAGCCTTCACGGGAAATCTGCTCCATTTTCAATGTGGAAGGCTTTGGCAGATCTTTTCCAAAGCAGCAGCAACCATAGGAAGTTGGCGCTGAAAGATAAGCTCAGAAAAATCAAAATGGAGAAGGGCGATAGTATTCCAAAATATCTCATGAAGTTTTTCCAATGTAGGGATGAGCTGGGGAGTGTGGGAATTACAGTTGCGGATGATGACTTGGTGAGCTTGGTGCTCCTTGGGCTTCCGAAGAGTTGGCATAGCTACGAAGACTCTGTCAATGGATGGGAGAAACTGCCAGATTGGGAGCGACTTTGGTCGGATATTGTGTAGGAGGAAATAAGGCGGAATACCAGGGATGGCTCTTCATTGAAGAATGATGATGAAGAAAATTGTTTTTTGGCTGCCAAATCAAGGAGAGGGAAGGGGAAGAAATCCCATCCAAAATTCGAGGCTAAAGGAAAGAAGCTGGATTTGCTCAAAGTGAAGTGTTTTCACTGTCACGAACATGGGCATCTTGCCACTAACTGCCCACAAAAAAAGAAGAACAAGAATTTTGTTGCAGTTGCAACGGGTGAGGCCTTAGCCTTGCAATTTGAACTTGATTTCTCTTTTATCGTATGCTTGGTTTCAAGCGCAATGGGATTGGTGTGGTATCTTGATAGTGGTGCTTCCTTCCATATGACGGGAGACAAGGAGTTGTTTAGTGACTTGAGGAGAAGGATCTCCAAATGCATATAGAGATGGGTGACGATGGTAGATACAGTGTGACCAGCATTGGAACCATTACCTTTGAGAGGGATTTAGGTAAACCATTTCTATTGAAAGACGTTATGCATGTTCTAGGTCTAAAGAAGAATTTGGTCTCGGTCGCTATGTTGGAGGACAGAGGTTATGATGTTGTTTTCGGCGAGGGAAAATATTTCCTACAACATAAAACAACGGGTCAAACCAAGATGATAGGGATTCAAGTTAAGAATCTCTACAAGCTGGAGGTATATGGTTGTGCTGCAATGATGGGCAAAGCAGAAGAAGTCGTGAGCCAGGATGAGGGCGAATTATGGCATAGGAGATTGGGCCATATTCACCATGGCGCCTTGAAGATTTTGCAGAAGATTTCTACTGGACTTCCCAAGGGTACTCTTGTGCATTCAGATTAGTGCAAGGGATGTACTATGGGTAAGTTTGTGAAGAACACCTTTCATGAGAAGGAGAACCATGCTTCGGTGATCCTGGAGAGAATTCACACAGACGTGTGTGGACCTTTCTCGGTTGATTCAACAGCAAAACACAGGTATTATGTTATTTTTGTTGATGACTATTCTCGTAGATGTTGGATCTTATTCATGCAGAAGAAGATAGAAACATTCTCAAAGTTCTTTGATTTTAAAGCATTGGTGGAGAAGGAGTCAGGGAAGCAAGTGAAGGCTCTGCGAAGCGATAATGGTGGTGAATATATCTCGAACGAATTCAAATAATTCTCTAGCAAAGAAGGAATTCGAAGAGAACTCATAGTGCCTCATAACCCACATAATAATGGGGTTGAAGATAGGAAGAACAAAACAATCATGGGTGTTGCACGAGCTATGTTGCATGACCAGGGCCTACCGATGCACTTGTGGGCAGAAGCATGCAAAACTACGGTTTATGTGCAAAATCATTGTCTTCATAGAGTACTTCACATGAGTACACCTGAAGAATATTTTACTAGTAAGAAGCCTGATATTTCTCATTTGAAGATTTTTGGCTCATCCATTTACATTCATGTGACAAAGGACGCCAGGAAGAAGCTAGAGTCGACTACAGAAGTTGGGATATTTGTGGGGTACACAGAAACACCCCATAATTATGGTGTGTATTTTCCAAACAGTCAAATGACTATGGTGCGACGGGATTTAAAATTCAATGAGGTGAAATCCATGAAGTTGTTGTTTGAGAGGGATATACACTTGCATGCAGAGGAGGAACTTCTTGTTCCCAAAGATGAGTCTCTAGATGTGGATCAGCCACAGGAGGAGATTCATGGAGTGGAGGAGTCCACTCATGCAGAACCAAACATTAGAACAGGACGAAAGCGTACCACAGAAGCTGAGAGACTGAAGCTTGATGCGACACAGAATGTAGGAGTCCCTACATCTCAGCGCAGACAAAGACAGTCACCTAGCTGATTAACTAGATACATGGCTCTTATGAGCAAGTGTATCGTGACAGAGCCATCTTCTTTTGAAGAAGCAGCGTAGGAGCCCACATGGGTAGATACCATGGTGGAGGAGTATGACTCCATTGTCAGAAATAGTGCTTGGGAGATTGTTCCAAGGCCGGTGGGTAAATCAGTTGTAGGATCAAGATGGATCTACAAGGTAAAGCAAGTTTTTGATGGGAGCATTGAGAAGTATAAGGAAATATTTTTTACCCGAGGCTTCTCACAGATCGAGGGGATTGATTATGAAGAAAACTTTGCACCTGTTGCACGGTATTCTTCCATAAGCACCATCCTTGCTCTCTCAGCGCAGATGGGTTGGAAAATTCATCAGATGGATGTGAATACTGTGTTCCTTAATGGGATCATTGAGGAAGAAGTGTACATTGAGCAGCCTAAAGGATTTGAGATCTTCAGCAGCGAGTCGCATGTGTGCAGACTCAAAAGAGAATTGTATGGGCTGAAGCAAGCACCACGTGCTTGGTACACTCAGATCGATAGCTATTTCACCGGACTTGGCTTCACCAAGAGTGAGGCAGATGAAAACATGTACCAAATTGTGGTGGAGGGTAAGATTTTAATCATTGTTCTTTATGTTGATGATTTAATACTAAAGGGTGATGAGAAGTTTGTACACTCATGCAAATCAGATCTTGCAAAGGAGTTTGAGATGAAGGATTTGGGCCTCCTTCATTATTTCCTTGGATTGGAAATATGGCAGCGAGAAGGTGAACTGTTTGTGTCTCAAGGCAAGTATGCTCGGGAGATACTTGGTAAGTTTCATATGGAGGACTGCAAGCCCATGGATACTCCTCTTCTAGGAAATTGGAGGAAAGAGGATGCTACATTGGCAGAGGTAGTGGATGCCACAGTTTATCGACAGTTGGTGGGTTCTCTCATGTATTTAGTTAATACAAGACTAGACATATGCTATGTGGTGAACCAGCTTAGTCAAGAGATGGTTAAGCCTACAAATCTCTTTTGGAAGGTAGGCAAGCATGTCCTGAGGTATCTCAGGGGCACATCTGAGTATGGCTTATGGTATAGACAGACGGATGAGGTGAATTTGCATGGCTTCACAAATGCAGATTGGGTAGGCAGCCCAACGGATAGAAAGAGAACATCAGGAGGGGTTTTCAGTATCATATCTACAGCAGTTTCTTGGTACAACAGGAAACAAAGATCTGTGGCACTCAGTTCAGCGGAAGCAGACTACATGGCAGCAAGTCAAGCTGCATGTGAGGTTATCTGGATGAGGAAGATCCTGGTCGGTTTTTTCAGTTCTCATTTAGATCCTACAATGATACATTGTGATAATTAGAGTTGCATTAAACTCTCGATTAATCCTATGTTTCATGATAGATCTAAACATATTGATATCCGGTATCGTCATATCATAGATTGTGTGTAGCGGAAGATCATGTTGCTTCAGTACATTCCTATGGAAGATCAGGATGAAGATATTGTGACGAAGGCACTCAGCAGGAGAAAATTCAAATACCATAGAGGTAGGATCGGGGTGAAGGATAATCCCTATCTTGTTGAGAGGGAGTGTTGAGATTCAACAAGATGATGAGCTTAGTGAAAAGTAAGCACCTTCATTAAGTGGGGCCCGCAGGCTATTTTTAGGTGTATGTCTATTTTTAGACATGGTGAGCATATTCTATAAGTTGCAAGATGCTATTTGTAGATGGTTGATAAAATGTGAAAAATAGATGAAATTCTATTTTTAGAATATTGGGCGAAGTTTATTTATAGATCGTCAATTTAAAAATATATGCATGTTGATTATTATTAGCCCTTAATAATAATCCGACAGTAAATATCAACTTATTCTCTTGGAGCACTTTATTTCAGTGAACAAATTTTGAAAATCAGTGGGCTAAAGGAATTATGCAATTCCTAGGGTTATTGGTGACTCATGCATGGAGGACTCAGTTAGAACTGAAGTGGCAAAGTTGTGACAGAGTTGGAAGAGTAGTTATGGGAGTTGTTGTTTAGTTTAACTCGGTTAAGTGAGTTAAACTCAGTTGAGCTAGTTGTATCTAGTCTAACTGAAAGATACAATAGTGAGATTTTAGTGAATTAATTAGTTAATTAATTCACAACTAATATCTCATTAATGACTGAACAAATACAGTAGTTAACTACTTGCATGTCAAATCTAGTGGAGACCCAGTGGAGAGATAGGTGAAAAGGTGAGATGGACTATCTATTGTAACTATAGTGATGCATTCAATGCATCTGACACACATTGGAGATGCCAATGAGGATTTCCAGTCAAGGCAAGGCCAATTTGAATTCATTCAAGGGTCTTCTTCAGCAGGGATTAAATAGTGGATCCAGGCTATCAGGAGGCAAGAAATTGGTGCATAGATATGCAAATTTCTGCATGACAGTGTGTAATGATTGTTGATTGTAATGAGAGCTTGATGTACTAAGATTTGTATGAGATTATTACATGATTCCATTGATATACATAATATATGATATTTATCGTTTTTAGCTTTAAGATTTCCCGTTAAACAATTGTGTTTATGTGTGATTGATTTTCTTCATGAGTTTGTAATTGGTGATTTAATTTCCGCAAAGAATTAAGTGGAAGGATTCTGTATTTAACATAATATTAATTTGTTAGATCAGGAGGATCCGGTAATACATCAGTATTAATAAATTTCTACACTTTTTATCCAAAAAAAATGGTGAATCATCTCCCATGGCTGACATCATCATTTTGAACCCTATTGGTTCTTATAAAGTTTATTTTGGTTGTACATTTTTCTTAGGAGGCCCATTTTAGACCTCAAAATTTCTCTTGTAGTGAAATCATGATGTTTGGGTTTTAACTAGTTCTACCTACTCTAATCAATTCTTATATATTTGATTAATCCTTGTCACTCTAGTCTAGTAGAGTAAGGAGGGGAGGAAAACCTTAACAAGTATGTCAAAGGTGTACATAAACATACTTCTTTGATGGAACAACCTCTTCTGATCTCAATAATTCAAGATCCCTCTTCTGCCCCATGAAAAAAAAAAAGTTCCTATGCACAATTCTTTGAAAAAAAAAATGAAATAAATAGTGAAATAAGAGAAAGGCTTCCAGTGTAGAGAGGTGAAACAAGAAACTCCTAAGGGGTATTGTCCAGGCTTGCTGGCAGTAGAGAAATGTTTGTGTTTATGAAGTGACTCTGTCGGGGTATTTTCCAGGCCTGCTAGCAGGGGAGCAACACCAGAGATGAAAATAAATACTCTGAAAATTTCATTTACTTTTGCATTTAAACACTCCTCATCCCCAATCGAAAAAACTTAGTGTGACTTGGCTTGGTTAGTGTTCCACCAAAGAAGAGGATGGAAGGGGCTACATATTTAACTCAGACTAAGTGAGTGAGTTGTGATAATAAATGAATTTAACAATACTTCTAGAAGGGTGAGACCCGGTTTTACATGAAGACAAGGTTCATTCAGAGAGTTGGAGTTATACTAGTGTGTCTCCAATGTTGTAGCGGCTACAACCACCCTCCAAAATTTTACCATTGCTCAGATTTTGGCACCTAAATTCCCTTCACAGGAGAAAATCTTGCACTGCTATCAGGTATTTATGCTTTGATTGATGTTTGTATTTTATTTTTTCTTGTGTTAATTTTATTTTCCACTTATCAACTTTTCTAAGTCACAAGCTGACCTCCTGTCCAAGTCTTGCACATCATTTTTGTGCTTGCCACCAGAAACTATGCAATTCATGAAGCCAGTATTATCATTGATGTTAGGAATTGTGCATTCATCATTGGCTTCCCAAACTTGAGCTCAATAATTGTGCAATCATGACATGCATCCCAACACTGAGCCCAGAAACTCCGCAATCACTCACTGAGCTCAGAAATTTCACAATGCACTAAGATGAGAGCTGCCAGTTCCTAGGAACTGCACAATCCTTCCTAGTGAGCTGCATCGAAATTTTTCTTGGAAAAATTATAAAAGTAAAAAAAAAAGAGAAAAATATTCCCTAAAATCTAGGGATTTATTTTTAGTAACCAGAAGGAAGCACACTTATTATTTTTGGAAACTATTGTCAAGTGTCGCTTTTCCCTTGATTTGTGGCATACGTGTCATAAACCCTAAATTCTAAAATCTATTTAATTGACTCCCCTAGAGCTCATTCTCACATTCGATCTTGGGGCTCTAGCATTCCTGAGGAGATCAAGGAACCTTCGGCACAATTGTTGTCGCTTTTCCGAGTGAGTTTTGCATTTATCGCTTAGTAGTCGCTTTACCTGTCATTTTTTTTTCCGTTTGAATTGCATGAGTGTTGTTTTTCTTGTTTATTTGAATGCATGCTAATTTTTTAACATGCTTTAGCATGTAGAAGTGTTGTTTCAATTTTTCGTTTTCCTTTCACAAGTTTGGCATCGGTCTTTAATTTTTTTACACCGATGGTCGTTGTTGTGGTGACTCTCCTCACTGATCTCGTTCACTTCTTATTTGTTTATTTTATGCACTTGATTTATTTTATTTTATCAACAGTTAGTCATATATGAAATCATGCCTTCACCATCTCTTATATGTTCTCATTTTTCACACTTCCCTTGGGAAGATCTGCCTTTCCCTTGGCTAAAACTCACTTTTCCCAGCTGGGAATTATGTAATCTGGAGGCTCAACTTCAAGCTTGGCCTTTGGAATTGCGCAATGCATAGTACTGGATGGAATCACTGCACATTGCACAATTCCAAGCCTCATCTAGCAACCTTGGCTACTAAGATTGTGCAATGCATAGTCTCTCCAAGATGACTACCCATTTTGAACTTCACATTGCGCAATTTCAAGCCACGGGCTTAAAATTAATTGTTGGGAATGCGAAGTGTGAAGTTTCCTCAACTAGTCAGACCCTCTTCCCATAAAAATTTTTGTAATCCTTCCTTTCAGTTTCCCGGTGTGCTACACGAACATGTCCTGAAAGTAGTTTTTCTTATATCTGACATTTTCTTGCCATCAATGTCTTTTTGGTCCCATGGGTACAAAAATTGTTGAGAATCTCTCTAGAAGTCACTTTAAAAATGGCATCAAAGAGAGTTACCTCAAAGGATACCACTGAAAGTAGTATTGGGGAAGAAATTGAGCAAGTCCTGGTTAAATTTCCAATTTACTCAAACACTCATTTGTTCATAGAGAAAGGATCTAAACTGACATGGCAGCAGATCAAAGATGATTTCACAAAGGAATTTCAGTCAAAATTAGAGTACCAACTGGTGTATCCCAGCATCATGTCGTTAGGGATTTATAAGGTTGCATGCAGGTATCCAGCCTTCCCATGTGTGGATGTAATAAGTTGGGTTGTCTCAAACATCAACGCAGAAACCATGACACTGAACATCACCAGCAGGGATAAGTTTGCTACATTCATGGCAGCAAACTTCAAATAGATGTATCATCTCCCTGGGCCAGTGAAGAACGTGGACTCATTGTTCTATGCCACTCACAGCTACACCAACATGAGCGATATCATCAAGGGCTAGGTGAAAGATCCAACAAAGTTTAGACAAAAAAACCTCCCATATATACAATACAAGAGCACTCAGGAGATCCTATCAGCTTTTTTTCATACTAGCTTGCAGAATATATGGCCAATCAGACACAAAGACCTTTCCTGAGGGGTGGTCTATATTGTTGAACTAGATAGTGAACGAGGGGAATATGTTCAACTGATCAGACCTATTGGCTCATCAGCTAAGAGTCCATGTTACAAAATCTCGCAATCCTCCTAAGTGCGAGAAAGAATGCTTCTACATGTATGCATACTTACTAGATGTAATCTATGCACAGAACCAGTTCCCTAGCATGAATTGGACATGGACACTGAGATACATTGTCATACATATCTATTGAAAGATAATCTCGGATTGCAGTCATGGAGTATCTTATTGATCACTTCATCATCATGTTTTACAGGATCATCTTTCAGGAGGATCCACCTTGCATGTCACAAGAATATATGGAGGTGATATTAGAGATTTTTTATTGGTTCACCCTATCAGATGGCACATTGATCAGAGTATTCGGTGGGAAAAAACTACCACATATTTTACCAAGATATGCCATCGATAAACTGGTCATGTAAGAGTTAGCTTATCACCTCTCCACAGGATTGCTAGCAACAATGCATAGGACGAAGAAGGCACCATGGAAAAATTTTCCTTTGCAGGTCAGATTATACAAGATAAATAATCTCAAGGTCACAGATGTCGAAGGGAAAGACATTGTCAAATCGAGTTCGTCACAAATATTTACAATCTATATGATATGAGGGGGATTTTCAAAGAACATTGTGTGAGAGTGTACTTCAACTAGGTCAGCAGGATATATCAATGGTCAAAGGAGGAACCATGGAAGAACTGTTATAACTACTCCTGACATCTTGAGCTGATCAATATGATTGGGACTTCTCAAGTTGTTCCGCAGGCGACAGTAGTTACAGAAGTAGCAGTAGCAATAAGCAGTGGTCCGATGTGCAACAAAGGAAAGAGGAAGTTAGAAAACAACACATAAAAGGAACAAAGTTGGAAAATGAAAGAATATCCTCTCACTGAGAAATTAGCTTTGGAGATTGAAGCAAAGAGGGGAAAAAGGAAACAAAGAGCAGAGTGGAGGAAGAGAGAGAAACAATCCTTAGAGGAAGTAGTGCAAAGAGCACAGTGAGCAGAAAAATAGTTGAAGAAATAATGAGAGCTTAGAAGAAGAGAACAAGAGGAGAGACATAATAAAGAAGAGGAATAAAGGAAAGGTGCGAAGAACAGGTATAGGATCATCCTGTAGTAGAATGAGTGAGCAAACAGATGTAGGAATTGGAGGTTTTTCAAGAGCTTGAACAATGTTTTGAACTCACGAACATGGAAGTGGGACTAGAGCTGATAAATGGATGTGAACTTGATGGCCATCACACCTCACGCCACCATTCATGCTCCACCACCTCCAGCCGCAGAGAAAGCACCAAATGAGGAAGGGGAGGTAATTCCCCTTGATGATGATATGGTTATGGACGTGTACAATCTATCATTTGATGAGTTGCAGTAGAAGAATGTACAAGAGTAAAGAAAGCACTTCTTGGATGGTCATGCATCATCTTCGTTCATGAGAGAAAGGGTGATCATGGTAGACACCAGCAGGAATTCATATTCCATTTTCGATGCCAGTTGGGCCTTCGCAAGAGTAGCCAGGTCCAACACCTAGTGCTTGGTGGCCAAGAATAAGTAGTTAGCACAGAACATAGAGGAACTTCGGCAAGAGAATCAAAAACTCCATGCTTCAGCGCATAATGCACCGTCTTCACAGGTCTACCGTGAGGAGATAAGAGTAGCAATACTTGTTGAAGTATCCACACTTGGAGACATTATGTGAGATATTTATGAGGAGTTGTTAACCATTCTTAAGGAAGTTGTCCACCTAAATGACTTCCTACGACATAGAAGAGAGTTTTTCAGGATCCTTCGGAACATACAGACTGCCATCACCACCATGCATGAGTGGACAATGTGATACAAGGTCACACCACTTACATTGGTAAAGAAGATGAAGTCACAGGTAGAGTTAGAGAAAGCTAGATTTCGAATGCTAATCCAGAACAACAAGAAACTCTCCTCTTTCTTTGGCAGAATTCAGGCCACATATGGACATATATACAAAAACTTGGATTTAAATGTGAGAACCCATCGGATCACATAAATTGGTACACTCACCGATGCTAGACGCAAACAACAAGTCCAGCAGGAGCTTGATCAGTACTTGAAGCAGCTAGAGCAGATGGACACCTTGGAGGACATGGATATCAACAGACATGCTTTTCATACTTTCATTGGTGGCCTGGTTCAGATCAAAATTATGTTGTACATAATTGAAGAATAAGTGAAGACTAGTTCCAAGATATTGTACTCAAATGCATTAGAGGCAAGAGTCTGCTTCCAGCCTAACATTATCTCTCAGTTTTGGGAGATCATCACACAGTACCAAGCTTGGTATGAGTACGTGACTGGGAGACACCAAGTCCAAGATGCCCAACTTGAGTTAATGGGCTCAACACCAACATCATAGTATTTTATCTTGTTAGGTTTTCAAGTTGTCTCTACCCTATTTTGTCTTATGTGGGTACGAGTGTAAATTGTAATATTATTTGTAATTATTATATGAGTTAAATTCCATGTGTAGATGATGGAATGTGAAGATTCATATGTAATGTGAGGATTCATGAGGGGATTCCAAGAGTCATTAAGGGGGCATGCCAAGAGTCACCCCCCTTTGGTTATAAATACATCCTCATAACTCTTTTAAAAGGCTTTTGGGAGGCAAGATTTTGGCTAGGCTTAGGCTTAGAAAAGGCTTGGGATTTTTGTGTCTGCCTTAGCTTCTTCGTAGCTTAAAGGGAGTATACTTATTTGGGAGGAGCAAGTGTTATCGAATTATAGTTCCACTATTGGGGCAAGTGGTTCGTCATGTTGTATGTATGAATGGAACTTTCACATATAATATAATCAGAGTCAACACGTCTTCATGCATATATTTTAAATGTAGTTGGACTAATCTGGTTATGTTTGTGATGCATGTTGTTTAACTTATGAATATTCTTATGAACTATTTCATTTTCATTTGTACGAATCTTGTTGAATGTGTTCTCATGTTTTAGTCCATCACCTTTAGCTTGTGGACTATTCCACTTATTATTTTGTGTGATGTATTTTCAGCTAGTGTGTTCCTTTAAAGTTGTGTACTATTAGAGGCTTCCAAAGGGAAAACTTTATTCCCCTTTGCTATTAGAACCACTCATAAATCATAATGGCTTTCCACAGGGTCACACACTTTCTTTGACCAAAGACACTGTACACCACTCTATGCGTTTTTCAATCCAAGGCATATCATTAAACACCCCATTGTCGGAAATCCTACTCCAAATGGTGTGATTTCTAGTTGGGACTTCATATCGGGGAGATCCTCTGAATTTTGGGGGGTCCAGCACCATCAACAAAGTTATAGAGCAACAACAACTTTTCTAAAAGTACAAAACTTGATTAATCAAACCCTATAAATCTAAGATGATTTTAGCAATGTGCGGGAGGATTTTTTTTTTAAGATGTACAACACATCCAAAGAGAAAATTTTCAAGGTTGACTACTTCACCAGAAAGGCTCAGAAGTAGAGGGGGAAATGGATCTTGGCAACAAGATACCAAGTTATCAGAAAGACCCTTAAAGCATACAATTGTATGCATTATAATTATGCCAAATTTATCCTGAGTTTGTTAGGATTTGGCTTCATGTTAGCCTTAGTTGAAATTAAATAGAATTTCATAGAGTGAAATGAGACATTTAAATTCAAGCCAAAGGCCAAAGGCAGATATTTGATTCTTGGAATTCAAGAGGGGACGATATTGTATTCCCATTGAATGGATAGAGTGATCAAGCTACATGGCATAGCAAATCCACATTGAACACAAGCTACAAAAAGATGATCAAACTGAGAAGCTAACATAAAATATTCTAAGCAGATTCTAATACTCACCCCAACTTAATAACAATAGGGGCTCTCATCTTCAATAACAATTAAAAGGAGCATAATTCTTGTAAATACACCTAACCTGAGCTTATCATGCCCAACATTTTCCGATGGTTTCCCCTCTAAATAGAAAGAGTATTTAAACATGTTCCTTTGTTTAACTGTTAGTAATCCATCAACCAAATAGGAGTCATTTCTGTCCTTAGTGATAGAGTCCAAAATAGTTGGAATCATAACATGAACTGTAAGCATGTTATCATATGCAAAATTATTATTGCTAACAAAAGTGTCTAGGGAAAAATGGTAAACCTTTCAAGTTACTACAAAAATCCCCAGCCACAGAGAAACCATTGGTGCCTAATAAACATAAAGTTACATTTATGCCCTAACATTAATCAACTTAAAATCAATTTTTGGTAGCCGCACCTCCTAAGACCTATAATAGTGACTGGGTTTTGAATATTTCAACAAGTCTAATAAAAAGATATCCATCTCATATGCCTGTATACCTACAAAATATAGAAGAGCATTTCTTGAAGAGTTTACTTTTTATAAAACATAAAAAACACCAAGTGGTATGGAAGATTGTGGAAAATGTAGGATACTTATATAGAGCATGAAAGGATGTTTTGAAAGGTTAAACTGCACATCAACATCTATCCACGAAATCTCTAATGTGGCTAAATAGACATTTTTTGTCCATGTGGACTTACAATAACTATGGGTAAAACCTCGAGAAATGGGTCTATATTTTTCCCTTCCTTCTACAAATCTACAATTCTAGTTGGCCTTTTACTTTTCCAAGTTTATAAGATCTCACTATGAAAACCATTTGTATATAATGTAAATATTCCTATGAGTTGGAAACTTGAATTAAGGGATATAATTCTTCATGAAGGGAAAAATCCTTATGATGTGTCTAATCAAGGTCAGTCCACCACTCTACCTAGATCTGAATTGAAGATCCAAGTGAAACTAGAGAGTTTAGTGGAAGCCTAATTACCCTATGTGATTACCAAGCCTTGTGACCAAATGGTGTCTCTTCTTCCACATCCACCTAGAAATAACCTAACCTCGCCCATTGATAAAAGGTGTCCATGGGACAAACCCACCTAGGATTCAACTAACCTCACCTGTGGAGATAAATGGGAATCCATGGGTCGTTAAGGCTGTAGGGGACTCCACCCAGTGCACAATTAATTATTTTGGTCCCCTTACACTACAAAATATATTCGAGGGGCTTTGAACCTAATTTTGAGCATTGAAAATGCTTCAAAGTACCACATTTGACCACAACCCCCTTCTCACGAAAATACCATATATTTAATTTAACAATTTTAAGCTTTATATTTTGAAAACATGGATTTTCACTGCCCGAATTTCCATTTAAAAACATATCACTTCATTATTAATATAACCATGCTTTGACAAAGGAAAAAAATTGAACAAAAAAAATCGTAAGCATGTTAAGTTGATGTTGAAGCAATGAAAAACAATGTATTATAGTCACGACATAGAGACCGTCCATACCAAGCATGTCCTCATTAAATGTGATTAGAAAATGTATAAGTTAAAATTATATTTTTATTTGAAGTTTTCATAAGAAAATGAAATGAGGCACAAATCACAAAAACAAGAGCCTAAGCATGCCTTGCGAGTGCATAATAGCTCCTATGATGGAAAATTTGATGCAAATAGATGTTAGAATTCTTCGAGAAATAATAGGCTTCAGATGACCTCCTAACATTGTCGGTGCCTAAGAAAATACCAAGGAACATAGATGGAAATCGTTTTCGGGTGTGACAGCTAGTGCATTTTATGTTCTTATCATACGCAACAACCTTGAACCGAATCATGGGGCACTAATTGTTACAAACATGCATATCAAAATTAATTCGCATGTGATGTAGTTATCTTGTGCCTTGAGCCTTGCAAAGGCAGCCTTATTTTCAAACGCTACAGTGAATAGGTATAAGTCCCATATTAGTAAGTTGAGTAAGGCTTTAAAACTTTTGGGCAAGTTCTGCATATCCAGTTTCCTAACGGTGAAGAAAAATACAAAAAAACAACCATCCAAATCGAAGTCAAGGTCAATGAAATAAATTATGCTATGTACCATGGCATAGCACATTGTTATCACTATTTTTAGCAAGCATTAATCACTTAGGTGAATCATATTAGTTTTCGTATCTTCATGTTTTAAGATTGGTTGGAGGGGTGGTTTTCTACTCATACTCTTTACCATATGGGATAACATAACTAATGCATAGTCTATGTGAACATAAAATGAAGTATATACAACATATTATATTTTTTTTCGCAGGACTAATTACACATCATGTTACACAAAATGATACTCTTGATCCCAACATAAATAACAAACAAACCCATCACTTGTACCTATAACCAGGAAACTCACAACATAGGCAGATCATTACTTTACTATATACCTTATCTTACTTGTAGATGTAGATGGGAAACTGAGTTTTGGATAGAACTCACCTCCCATCCATATACTAACTTCAATAAAACCCCTTTTGTAACTATATCCCTCGAGACATATTCCAAGGATTAAGGGGATTTCTCAAGGCCAACACAATAATATCAGTTGATTCAAAGAGTTCCATATGTTAGAGAGGTTGCACAGTAGGTTCAAGTCACTTATTTACTCTTGTCTCTATGTGTTTCCTGAGCTTCCTTAAATAGATCCACCATCCATGCAACATTTGTACCTGCTCTTTCTCTGTGTTCATCCCTCCCCCCCCCCCCCCCCCCTCATTATCTTAGAAAAGATGCAAGGGCCATCCCCCTCACAAAAATCCATCTTCTCATTGCCTTCTCCTCAGTTGTATGCTCTTTGTTCTGGCCAGTTATTTTTTTCTAGCCTATCTAATCCTCTGCACCAATTAGCCCTCCTCCATCCATCCCTCAAGTTGTAGATTTTTATTAGTTTGCCTAGTCATCCCTGGTTGGCTTTTGGGTCTGCCTACCAATTCTTGTAGGCCAATTATCTGAATGCCACATTATCTCTTGCCCCTTTACTTGACATATTTCCAAGCAGCATGTCCTCCTCAGCCCTATAATAATTTTCCCCTTTTACTCATCCCATGTGCATATATATATATCCAAAATATTACAATATCTAAAAGTGACCAGGGCTATCACAACCACCACAACACAAATATTGTAAAGCCAAAACTCGAAGGTGGTGCACCTTCCATAAGACCATGATGCATTGATGAATACTATTGTGCACATTACGATTTTAAGGAAAAAATACCAAACTCCTCCACTGCACTAAATTTGAAGCTACAAATCATTAAAGAATTATTCCAATGCTCACTACCAAATACATAATCTCTACAAATCCAAGTGAAGAAATACTTCTCACATTCACATATGTGTTAAAGATCAATCTCTTCACTGTAGCATTAATAACGGTAGCCAAAATACTCTAATATTATTGGATGTAATTAAATTCCTTGTCTCAGCCATTGTGCCATAATCTTTCACCATTGGTTGGTGTAGGTTCTAGTGTTCAATCAATCCATTATAAGACAATACTCTTAGATGTAACATAATGGCACGTATGTGAAATTATTATAAATTAAATATTCATGTAGGAATAACGTGTCATATCTAATTATCTATTGCAAAAAAAACATTCATAATTAGGGCTCAACATTATAAGAGATTCTCCCAAACTCTTACAGACGACTTCTATGAGATGTTGTAAGATCCGACGAAAGTGGAAGATGGGGGGTTTAGAGGATGACCTTGATTTTTCTGTCGGCTCTTAAGATAATGTTTCTATCTAGACGACGCCACCTCAACCCCTAGTTCAAGAGCCTATAGTGACACCTAACACTTCAAACCCTGATACTTTTTCTTCCCTTCCAACTCTCTAATCGATTCTGGTAGTTACAAAAGGCTTTCCTTATTCTTCTTCAATGATATTATTTGTTTCACATGAATATTTTATTTCATTGTTAGAGGTGCTAGTTTCAGTAGCACTACATGATAAAGGTGGGTTTCCGAGCTCAGATCAATTTCTGGGTACTCCCTTGGTCATTCCAAAGGTAAATCCCATTCATGGGTTTCTCAATACTTTTGAGCAGCTTAGCATGGTGAGAGGTGGTTTAGCAGTGACTCAAAAATTTTCTAGGGGTGTTTCATTTTTTGGTGGTCCAAGGTTTGAGTGCTCTCAATGGGAGGGAGTGGTTTTTTCTAGGGGTTTTCTTACCATATCAGAAAGTGCAGTGGAAGAGAGATTGGAGTCTCAGCCATAATGTTTAGATGGATTTGTGGGTATGACTAGTGAAGGTGAACTAAGGTTTAGCTTTTCTTAGAGTTTTGAAGGGGATATCTACAGGGGTTTTTCGAGAGTGCAGACAAGGGTTTATTTTCAAGGTCCCCCAAATAGTGGAATTAGTGAGGCCGAAAATAATTTCACATTGTAGGAAGGGAGTGAGGATCCCTCACAACTAGTGGAAACCATTTGTATTGTACACCTCCCCTCACATCTACCCAAGTCACCAGACAACTAGGGTAAACATGAATTGAGGGAAATTAAGAGTAGACTCAAGCTCCTTAGTGACTTTAAGGAAGTGGAATAGGTGCAGAAAACCATAACGCAAACTCCCTGCACCTGTTATAGGACCCCCAGAGGTTGTCTCAGTCATCAAGTTGACTTGTCCCTAGGTCCCACTGAATTTTGCTAAAAAAACCCTCAGAATCTCCCTTGATATGGGAAAGGGTGCATCTGGGAGGCTCTGGACGCTCCCACAACATAGCCATGCATCCGTCTAGGGACTCATTTTCCCAGATGTGTGCCTGCATCCGCAGGATTTAAGGTCCTTCTTAGCCCAAAACCCCAAAGACTTCCTGGAACTTCCTGTAGCTTTTTGAATTCATCAAACACATGGCAATAATTCAAATGAACCAAAAACTAACTCTAGGACTAGGCCTGATCATCCCCAACCAGGACTGACATTCTGTCAAACACTTGGCACAAATAAAATCTACACGTCTAGGATACAAGACAAAGTATGAATGACTGAAAACTCTTATGAGATATTACAAGAAGGATCGCCACCCTCTTCCTTGAGCAAATATGACATCAATTAGGTCATGCATCCATTATTTTAACAATTACAAGTAAATACATGAAATAACCATGACATGAACCAATCATTTAACCATGCTTATAACTAGCATAAAACGATGGAAATAAAAATGAGATAAAAACCATTAAATACACACATTAATAAGTATAAAAGCGAGAGAACTTAGTTTTCATTAATCATAGGCAACAACCAACTAGGTTCGAGACTTCCATGTATCACCTGAATATAGACATGGTTGAGACAAATCTATCTTCATCTAGTCACCCAAATTCCATAATCCAAGAATGAATGTGGGATATCATGGATAAACCAATCCTAAAACAACCAAGGGAATCCAGAGGTTAAACCACCTCCACCCTCACTATACCGTGATCACACCAAAACTGGTGCTCCAAACACAAAGTTGAACCAAGCTTGGAATGCCTCTAGAAATCCATCACTATCCTTGAGGAATTTTTCATCTCCTTGTCTCTTAGGCTTTACCACAATGCAATCTCGTATCACTAGGCCCTAAAAGGAGACATCACCCTTAGGATTTACCGTGTATCCTGCTAAAACTAGTCAAGGGATTCCTAGGCCTTTGGGAATTTTCCTTCAGACCACCTCCACCCTGTATTCCAAAGTCCATCGAACAATTCTAAAGCTCAAAACCGAGATAAAAATCCCAACACACCATGGCATCCATAAAAAGGCAAGGAAAAGCTGAAAACCCCTGTCAAAACATGGAAAAACTATGCCATCGACAACAAGAGAACCAAATACCAACATGCATAAACCATGCATGTCCAAACCAGCTAGGAAATCACACGTGCAACATGTTATTTTCAAGTATTCTTACTGAAGCTTCTATATCCTATTCTTCCTTTATTGATCTTTGCTTTGCTTTCCTTTCCTTGTCCTTCCTTCTCTTGCTTTCCTCTTTCGTGGATCGATGTTGAAATGCTCCAAGAAAACTCTAAGTATCCAAGAGTGTGAGAGAGAGAGAATAATGAGAGAGTTCCAAAATTGTATTGACAAAAGGTACCAACTAATCCTCAAAAGCCTTTTTATCAATTAGGCCTTTATTTTCTTCATTTTCCATTATTTTCCTTCATTTTCTTCCTCACGTTCAACCTGTGACCTTTTCCTTCCTTTTCTCTTAATTTCTTTTATTTTCATAAATAAATGTGCCAAAATTACTTTTTTCCTCTTTAATGCCTTATCCATTTCCTTTGCCAATTTTCCTTAGCCATAAACACATATCCTGTGATGCCCACTAGGATATATTTTCCCAACATTAATATTGGAATAAGTATCCCTTAACCATGGTCTTATTTTTCCTTTATTAACTTTTATTACATGAATATTTTTCTCGGGTCTATTACAAAACCCTCCCCCTTGGGGAACACTATCCTCAATGTTAAATCGCACCTGCACCTCAACAAAACCATTGAAATTGAAACATACTTCTCATGGAGCTTTATAACTTATTTTGATGCAGTATTTACAATGAGTAACATAATCAAAATAAAAAAACCATGATAACATGGCCATATAACATCCATACCTCTTATTGGAGCTTTATAACTTAGCTCATGGCAGTATTTACATCCATATACATATGTACATATACCAAAGCATCACCAAAACATATACCAAACATCAAACCAAAATTTATTTGACTCAACCAACAAATGATGAAGGATACATGGCCCACATCTAATCTGCCATCTCCCATGTAGCTTCATCGGGCCCAAAGTGCTTCCACTGCACTTTAACCTGCTCGATGACTTTATTCCTAAGCATGAGCTGCTTCCGGTGCAATATGCATTGAGGTCTCGGCTAGAATTCTTCTTCTTTCTCCACCTTCAATACAAACCAATCAAGAACATGATCAACATCCTTTAGCTACCTTTTAAGTAATGAAACATGAAATGCATCATGGAATTTCACTGTTGGAGGAAGTGAAAGTAAATAGGCCACTGGTCCAATCCTCTCAAGGATCTCAAAAGGCATGTAATACCGTGGTGCCAACTTGGCACATGATCTGATCCTCAAGGAGCTCTTCTTGGGCTTGATGTGAAAATACACATGCTCCCCAACTCGAGGCTCCTTAAATACCCTATACTAGTTTTCATAACTCTTATGTATGTCCTGTGATTCCTTTAGATTCTTCTTTATAACCTACATTTCCTGTTCCATTTCTGCCAACATGTTCGGTCCAATCAACACCTTGTTAACTGGATCACTCCAAGTGATGGGAGTATTAAAACTCCATCCATACAGTGCCTCGAAGGGACTCATAGCTAATGACTCTTGATACCCATTGTTGTATGCAAACTCAAACAATGGTAGATACTCTTTCCACTTCCATTGTTGATGCAACACATACATCCTCAACATGTCCTCCCAGATCATGTTGACCCTCTCAATATGTCCATATGTCTGCAGAAGATAAGTTGTGTTGAAGGAAAACTCTATTCCCAATCCTGCAAATAACTCCTTCTAAAACTTGGAAGTGAACTTTGCATCCCTATCTAACACAATATTCTTTGGAACACCATGAAATCTAACTGCATCTCTGATGAACACTCGTGCTACATCATTATCTGAATACGTAGTCGTCACTGGAATGAAGTGTGCTACCTTTGTCAATATGTCCACAACAACCATCATATAGAATCATGTTGTCTCACTATCCTCGGAAACCTTGTGATAAGGTCCATGGAAATTATCTCCCATTTTCATTTTGGAATCACAATAGGTTGTAGTAGTCCACTTGGATACCTACACTCTGCCTCTACCTGTTTATAGCCCAAACATTTAGCCACGAAATTTGCCACATCCTTCCTCAGATTCGGCCAATATAGAACCTATTCATTGCAGTCAATGTCTTATGATAGCTTGACTGACCTGAATATGGTTTCGTATGAACCTCCCTCAATAGATCGCTATTTTCTGGAACATATATCTTGTCTCTAAACCTCACCAATCCATCTGTAGTGAGACAATATTCCAAATCCTATACACATGCACCTGTACTTGTACATGTACCTATACTCTATTGCAATATGTGCCTAAGCTCCATATACCTGACATCCTACTAGCCTCCCTGCAATATCCTATCATGTAAATCTTTCCCATTGGAACTCATAGACATAATGTGATTTACCTGTATCTTCCCGCTAAGAGCATATGCAACCATGTTCTCATTACCTTTGATGTATTTGATCTCAAAATAAAACTCCCTAATCATAGCCAACCATCTAACTTTCCTGGAATTCAGGTTCGGTTGGTCAAACAAGTACCTCAACCCATTGTGATCACTCATTAGTACAAACCTCCTACCAAGAAGATAGTGCCTCCACATATTCAATGCATGTATGATCATTGTTAGCTTAAGATCATGCATTGGATAGTTTTTTTCATGCTCATTTAGTTTCCATGACTCGTAGCATACCACCTGTCCATCCTACATGAGGACTCCACCAAGCCCTCTCTTGCAAGCATCTATACATACTACAAATTATATGTCCATATCTGCAATCTTTAACACTGGAGCATGTGTTAACAGCTGCTTAAGATACTCAAAACTAACCTCACACTCCTTTATCCACTCAAAATTCTTACCCTTCCTCTGCAATGATTTAATCGGTTAAGAAATCTATGATAAGTTCATGATGAACCTCCTCTAATAGCCTGCCAATCCCATGAAAGATCTTGCCTCATCTACATGTCTAGGAGCTCCCCACTCCATGATGGCTCTTACCTTTTCTGGATCCACTACTATGCCCTCCTTGGAGACAAAATTTCCCAAGTAATGTACCTCGATCTGAAAGAAACTACATTTGCTAAGCTTAGCATACAACTAATCCACTCTCAAAAATATCAACACTTTTTCCAAATGCTCAACATGTTCTTCTTCATTCTTAGAATATAGAAATATGTCATCGATGAATGCAATCACAAACTTGTCCAAATAAGGACGCAACACACTATTCATCAAATAAATGAATGTATCTGGAGCATTAGTCAAACCGAATGGAACTACAACAAACTCATAATGCCCATATCTAGTCCAGAAAGTTGTCTTGTATATGTCCTCATATTTGATGTGTCCTTGATGATATCTTGATCTCAAGATGATTTTATAGAACATTGTTTCTCCCTTGAGTTTATCAAAAAAATCATCGATCCTCGATAATGGGTACCTGTTCGTGATGGTCACTTTATTCAACTACCTGTAATCAATGCACAATTTAAGAGTGTCATCCTTCTTCTTCACGAACAACACAAGTGTGCCCCAAGGTGATACACTTGGCCTAATGTATCCCTTATCAATCATCTATTTTAGCTACAACTTTAACTCTACCAACTCATGTGTGCTCACCTTGTAAGGTTCCTTTGATGTTGGTGTTGCCCCTGGTACCAACTAAATAAAAAATTATATTTCCATGTGACATGGAAACTCTGAAATATCAGCGGGAAATGCATCCTGAAACTGCTACAGAATTGGATACCTTCTCAACACATCGAAATCCTCAACTTCCTTACCTTTGTTGCTAGAGATATGTAGTACAAATAGCACAAAAACCTTTTCCTGTGACTACACTTGGCCTGCATAGTTGTCACCATCATAACCGATGTGGCTTTATTCTTTCCCTATAATACTATTGGTTTCCCATTGTCATCCAAGCACTCAATGGATTTTTCATAACAATCCACCTTCATCCTATGAAGGTATATCTAGTCCATACCCAATAGCATACTATATGAGCCCAATGGAAATATGTTCAAGTGCACTATTGTAGGCATACCATTTAACTCAAATGCACAAGCTCTTACCCAATGATGAACTCATTTCTTTGTACCTATATCTAACTACACTAACCAAGATTCTGCATACACTTCTTTTCTCAAAACACACTTCTTCACTAGGTCAGGATTAATATAACTATAATTAGATCCAGGATCAATCAAAATAGAAACAACATGATCACAAATCTTACCATCCATATCAATGATAGAAGCCTGGTGATCATCCTGCATGTTGTCCACAACTACATAAATTCAAGGAATTCTATGACCAACATCCCCAATTGTTTGTGCCTCATGTGCATTATAGATCTGGGGTCTACCAACCTGATATTATGGATAGTATCTCTTATGGTGATGCTTGCTACATATCCAACACTAAAACGATTATCTACCATCGCCTCCAATCTACTTCTCTCTAAGTCCCTTCCTAGTTGTATTTAACTTCTTGTAAGTAACCCCATTTTCTTTCTCACCTACATCTTGCGGTATTTCCCGCTTTGGTGGCCATATTCCTTTATCTTTATCATTTCCTTTCAAATATCGCTTATGTTAAACTTTTCATTTTTATTTCTCATAACAATGCTTAAACTTTCAAATGTCCTCCTCCAATGATCTAGGCTCACCGAACTCAATCTAGTCTTTGTAGGCTACTCGCAGCCCACTGATGAATCTATGAACCTTGGCCTTCTCATCCTTGAGGTAAGGCACATATCTCAACAACTCCAAAAACCTGCTATTATACTCATCATCTGTCATGGAACCCATCTACAATTCATAAAACTCCGTAGCTCTAGCATCATATTACCTCTCTGACAAATACTTCTTTCAAAATAGCCTCTCGAACTCATGACTCCAAGTCAATTCCTTCTCATAAATACCTTTGAGACTGAATGTAGCTATTTTGGCTTTCATTATTTCTAAATAATTATGCAACCTGAAGAATTTCCTTATACCAAGAAACCATTCCTCTGCATATTGTGATTTCTTCATCTCTCCATCAAAGGTAGGTGGATTTTCTTTCTTAAACTCATCTGGAAAATATCCTTTGTCACTCCCCTTGTCAGGATGATAATGATGACGATCATAATGCCTATCAGAACCATAACTAGAGTAATACATGTGTATTTCACCTCTCCTATCTGGAGTGTCCAAGAATCTACCATATCTAATCATGTCATCTCTACTTGACCTGTAACCACTAATAGACCTATTTCCATACGCTCCATTAATTCCATCCCCTTGTCAATAACTAATCCGAAGTGGCCCTTGTTGCTGCAAATTTGTCAAACTCTGAAGGATTGACGCATTTACTTCTACTTATTTTCTTGTGCCTATTGTTGGGAAAAATACTGAGAGGGGGGGGGGGGGTAGAATACGGTATTTAGGGCATACAAAAACTTTTTACTTTTCATGCTCTAAAACCCATACGCTACTTTACTGTTCCAGACTCGTGTATATACGCGGATACCCTTCACAAAACTCGTGTATATGAAGAGATCTTATTATGCCATTAATCTTTTACTTAGATCTATGCAACATTAATTCTTCTGATGATTAGATAATAGTAAGCATGTGCAGTAATAACAGAATAAACCATCACACATAAGCATCACATAAGAACACCAAGACTTTTAGGTGGAAACCCAAGTCGGGAGAAAACCACCGCTGCCGTTGTCTCAGCCTTCAATATTTTATTATAGAGAAAACATCTTACAACTATGTACTGGCGCAGACTCATACCAGTACGCAGGCACCCACTGGCTGGTTACACCGGTACTCTCCTGGAAGGGGCTCGACCCCATTTGCTCTCGTTCCCGGCCTCTCCTGGAGGAGCTACGACCCCTTGCTCTCGCTTACAGCCTCACGGAAGGGCGCACTACAACCCCAGTGAAGGCTATAACCCTCAGCACCACCATGGACCACGTTTCATCAATTTTCACACTGGATCCAAAAGCTTTCTTTATAGCACAACTTGCAGGCCACTTTTCATCATATTTTCAAACTGGACCCACTCCACACATTTAAGCTTAATCATACATCAAAATTGATACTTATCAATTCAGACAACTCAGAACTGTAGAATACAGATAACAGTAACATAGCCGAACAGATCAGACATTTCATACCCCATACTTCAGCAAACCCTAGTTTGCATACACGCTTTCCCTTCACTAATACCGCGTATATACGCGCTTCCATTCACTTCAACCCGCGTATACATCTGCACATTACAGAGCAACCCATACGTGCTTTCTCTTCATCAAACCCGCGTATATACGCGCTTCCTTTGTTACAGACTAGCGTATAGAAATTCAAATATTATAGTGCAGCATACTTCTTCAGATCAGATATTCAATTCAGATTTAACCCTTCACTTCAGACAGATGTTCGCCTCATCTTAGATTTAAACATTCCATAAACAGATCTAGAAGATACAAATACATTTCGGATCTAGATTCCCTTCTTCATCATTTTCTTCATAGGTGCATCACAGATTCAGATCTATCATCAAACTATTACCCTTTCCATTCAGACATACTTCAGAGTGAAGTATCCATTCAAACCCAGACACATGCACACCCTTGCACAATGATTTTCTTCTCCTTATATAGGTTTTCCCTTTTTCAATACCATGAGCCAAAACCACATCACTTCTGATGGTATTCCTGGGCGAGATCAACTAGACAACCCAGCGCTCAATACAATGGGTCAATATCATGGTATTTACCCCTTGTTTTACATATTTAGAGCGCATTTGACCATACGCGACTTGGCACGTTATTTCTCGCGTACATACACGACTTCTCCTAGACAAACCCACGTATGCCTTGAGACACACACTTTTCATCATTGTTCTAGCACATACTGAAATTCCTTTCATCATTACAACTGAGTTTCTTTGTAGACACATCATATCACATCATATTTACATCATTACCAAGTCCATCAAGTCAAGAATAACTTCATCAAGTAGGTTTCCATCATCTTCATCAAGTGTTTCCATCATCTTCATCAAGTGGGTTGCCATCAAGGACAACACATTGCATCATATTGCCAACAATCTCCCCCTTTGGACTTGATGGCAACCATGATGGTGTTTGATCACAACAGATAGATACATTAAGCATAATGATAGATAGATTCAAACAACATGTCAGTCTCCCCCTTTGACATCAAGGGAAAAGGGCGGATCAAAACCAACACAAGGTTTTTCTCCTCATGTAGATAAAAGAGCGTTGTAGATCTGATGTGCATTGAAGTTACCATGCTCCCCCTGAGTTCATGTCGAATGTTCAAACATATTTTTCAATGAAGTACATGACTCTATGACCTTTTCTATCACCAAGGACTCATACTTACATCAAATATCCAACCAAGTGGATTTTCATATGAGACTCAAATACCCAACCAAGAGGGTTTACACATTTTGACTCAAGTACCCAACCAAGTGAGTTTACACATTTTGACTCAACTACCCAACCAAGTGGGTTTAAAAATTTGAACAAGTCCTTTCATGACTGAATATTAGAAATTTACATGACCTTTCCATCAAATTAAAAATATGACATTTCATGACCAATACCAGAAAGACCTCAAGAGAGAGATCATATTTCAGAACCATCATAATGCCAACAATGCATTATACTCAGCAAGGCTAATTCTCCCCCTGAAAATGTACATCCAAGCATCCTTTCCATATGATCAAGGCTCCTCCTTAGCTTGTGCAACATGAAGCTCTTTCAACATCAAGTTTTCAACAATTTCTACATGATCTGTCCTTATCTCTGAATCATAAGACTTCCATCTCATCCATGTGTGAAAGCAACGAAAACTCATCAGCAAAAAGCAAACAGGGCTCATCCACAATCATAAGAAACCATGTAACATGTCATCATCATTTAGAACTGAGAAATAAAGAGATACAGTGCCAATAATACAATCATTAACAGTCAGACTGATGCTCCCCCTGAACCTATGCTCCTGATCTTCAGCTGTCATACAAATTTCCTTGTCATAAGTGCATACGCGACTGTCTCCACTGTAACTCACGTGTATACACGGCTTTAGTTCACAGAACCCGCATATGGAAAGTGAAACATAGAAAATTTCACATTCCTTCATCTCCCCCTGAGTTTGTACCACCTGTACCTGTCTTCTGCATATCAGATGCTCTGTCAGAAATAATCATAACCAGAATAACCAAAGCAATCATGAGAGTCACCATACATCACTCCCCTTGTGACAATACATTACTAATCTCTATAATGTATCTCACATCACTCCTGCAGTCATTAAGAGAAGTAAGCTTCAGAAGCGGATGACTGCAGTAGGGTCAATATTCCCTATGTTTCTGACCGGTCTTCCTTCCTTTTCCAGCTTTGCTTGAAGTTTCTTATTGTGTGCTGGAAATTGTTCAAATTCTTAGATCTGTTCATCCTGCATTCTTTTTCTACATGCCCATACTTGTTACAAGCATAACATCTTATATGACCAGAGAAGTAAGCATAAGGATCATAGTGTGTTTCTCTGTTCTTCCTTCTATTGCAACCAGCTGCTTTATGACCATACTTGTTGCATGAAAAACAATATCCCTTGAAGCAGCCAGAGTACCTTTCTGAATAGGATCTGTTTGATTGTGACTGAAATGATCTGCTTCTTCAATTTGCTGCAACATGCCCATAATTATGACATTTAAAGCATTCAACATTAGTGAATGATTTCCTTTGAGTATTCATGATTGTTGGTTGATCTTTTGTTTCTTTCAACACTTCAGGTTTTGCTTTGACATCCTTTGAATCTTTAGCACTTCCTTGTGAACTAGATTCTCCTTTAACTGTTTCATGAAAACCCAGACCAAGTTTGATAGAAGGAGACCTTTTATTACTAAGAATATTGTCCAGAATCTTAGTACTATCTTGAAACCTCAAGAATTTATCCTTTTCTTCTAATTTACCGTTGAGAATGTTTACCTCAACCTCCAACTTTTGGCATTGCTTCTTCATGTTTTCTTCGACCCTTTTTCCTTCTTCTACTTGATCATTTAATTTTAAGATTTCTTCCTTCAACCAATTTTCTTGATCTTCACATGTTTGTAGCAGTTCTTCATTCTTGTTATTTGATTTTTCCAGATCTTCTTTGAGAGAGATGATTTCTGCTTCAAGTCCTTCCTTTTCAAATGATTGTAGAGGTTCTTTATTCTTCTTATTTGATGCTTCAAGATCTATTCTCAGAGAGATGATTTCTGCTTCAAGTCCTTCATTCTTCTTATTTTATTTTTCCAGATCTTCATTTAGATCATTGATTTCTACTTCAAGTCTTTTATTTCGATTGCTTCCATAATTGTACAACTTTTGATACTTGTCTACCTGTTCATTCAGAATTTCTATCTGTCCTTTCAGTTGAGAGATCATCTTATTGTAGATAACGTCTCTTTCTTTAAATGATCTTTGTTGATCTTCATCTTTAATCTTGAGAGCTTCTTCTAGATCCATAACATTACTTTCACTATCTTTACCATTGCTTGCACAAGAAAGTGAACAACATTCAATGCCTGTTTTATCTTCTTCATCTTTTGCTGCACATGTTTTCTGAGAAATCTCCTTTTGAGTAGCCTTCTTCTTTTTCTTCCTTGCCATGAGCACTAGTAGATCTTGGTCCTAATCTTCTTCATCTTCACTTGACATTTCATTATTATCTTCATTTGCATAATAACTCTTTCCCTTTGCAAATTGTTTCCCTTTATCATGATTTTCTCTAGGGAAGCTTACCTTTGAATATTCTAGTACCTGGTTGGAGTCTTCTCACAAAATTTGCTTCTTCTTCTTCTGATATGTAACTTGATTCCTTGACAACTTCCTTTTCTTTTCCTTTTGCACACGCCTTAAAAGCAGCTTATTTGATTTGAGAGGGACCTCCTTGTCTCATTTCATAAGCAGTCAGAATACCATGTAGTTGAACAATAGTAAGAGTTTTCAGATCTTGCCTTTCTTCAATAGTTGATACTTTTGACTCAAATTTTGAAGTCAAAGATCTTAAGACTTTTTCCACCAGAGTAGTATCGGTTATGGTTTCACCCAAACTTCTCATACGATTTACAATATCATCTAGACATAAAAAGAAACTGGCAATACTCTCATCACTATGCATCTTCAAATTTTCATATTCAATTCTGAGGGTTTGGAGTTTTGCACTTTTTACCTTTGTATCTCCTTCATAGCTCAGAATGATTTTGTCCCATATTTCTTTTGCTGAATTTAGCTGCATCACTTTAGCGAATTCTGATTCATACATGCTTCCTAACAAAACATTGACTTCTTTGGCATTGACTTCATATTTCTTCCTTTCTGCTGCATCAGTAGGAATACTTGCCGGATACTGATAACCTGCTTCCACGATTGCCCATACTTCTGCACCAATACTTTGCAGATATGCTTTTGTTCGTATCTTCCAGAATAACAAATTATCTCCATTGAATAGAGGTGGCCTTATAGACATTACTCCTTCATGACTTCCCATTGCGACGGATCTCCTTCAAGCGATCAAGCTTCTACAAAAGGACCTGCTCTGATACCAATTGTTGGGAAAAATACTGAGAGGGGGGGGGGGTGAATCAGTATTTAGGGCATACAAAAACTTTTTACTTTTCATGCTCTAAAACCCATACGCTACTTTACTGTTCCAGACTTGCGTATATACGCGGATACCCTTCACAAAACTCGCGTATATGCAGAGATCTTATTATGCCATTAATATTTTACTTAGATATATGCAACATTCATTATTCTGATGATTAGATAACAGTAAGCATGTGTAGTAATAACAGAATAAACCATCACACATAAGAATCACATAAGAACACCAGGACTTTTAGGTGGAAACCCAAGTCGGGAGAAAACCACCGCTGCCGTTGTCTCAGCCTTCAATATTTTATTATAGAGAAAACATCTTACAACTATGTACTGGCGCAGACTCATACCAGTACGCAGGCACCCACCTGCGCTCATTTACCAGCCTCTCCTGGAAGGGAGCTACGACCCCCTGCTCTCGTTTACCAGCCTCTCCTGGAAGGGAGCTACAACCTCCTGCTCTCGCTTACCAGCCTCACCTGGAAGGGAGCTACAACCCCCTGACTGAAGGCTACAACCCTCAGCACCACCATGGACCACGTTTCATCAATTTTCACACTCGATCCAAAAGCTTCCTTTAGAACACAATTTGCAGGCCACTTTTCATCATATTTTCAGACTGGACCCACTCCACACATTTAAGCTCAATCATACATCAAACTGAAACTCATTGACAGATAGCAGTATACCAGCAGAACAGATCAGACATTTCATACCCCATACTCTAGCAAACCCTAGTTTGCATACGCGCTTTCCTTTTACTGATACCGCGTATATACGCGCTTCTATTCACGTCAACCCGCGTATACATCTGCACATTACAAAACAACCTATACGCGCTTTCTCTTCATCGAACCCGCGTATATACGCGCTTCCGCTGTGACAAACTTGCGTATAGATCTTCAGACATTACAGGGCAGCATACTTCTTCAGATCAGATATTCAGTACAGATTTAACCCTTTACTTCAGACATATGTTCGCCTCATCTCAGATCTAAACATACC